>CAJHQP010010082.1:0-19881 GCA_905132765.1 Moricandia arvensis
TAAAATCAATCTAACTAAAAGTGTACAAATTTCAATCAAATGCAACCAACCTACAAGGGTGATAAAAGTATATTTAACCCTTATGACACAGAAGTGTATTTTACGTTTCTATCTCTTTGTTAGTCTACACGTAACAGAAAGAAGTCTACATAAATGTAATGACCTCGTACGAAGTCTATTCACTCGGTTAGACTTGTTATGTAGTACTACACCATAATTTTATCTAATAATTTAATTTTAAAATATTATATAATATAATTGTTGTAATATTTTTAACTAATCATTAATATAATGGATAATTAAGTAAAAATAAATTTTATATAATTAAACATTTTAAGGAACATATACTAATTGGTAACCATGTCTTAAACATGTTCAATGGTTAGAAACAATAGGTTGTAACATGTTATGCTTTTGGTAGTAGATTCGCATAGGGTTAGATTTTAGATTTTGATTTTTTTGTTTTATTGACTTAAATCTGCTTATTAATGTTTTAGTGGTTTACATTTGTATAATTTTGATATTTGAAAAAGTAATTTACACTGTTTGATGATCAAACAAAACATTTAGGGTTTGAGATTTGTGGTTTAGGGTTTCGTAGACATATATATAGTCTACATAGTAGTAGACTTTTTTTCAAGTATATCCGGATTATGGTGTTTAAAAAACTCTAAATATTTATATTAAATCATATATATGACTTATATAAATTAAAGTAAAATAATTACATATTTAGTAAATCATATATTAATTTCGTAAAAATAAGGAAAAAATGAAAATCGTTGTAGACTTTCTAAGAAGTCTATCCACAGTTTAACTAACCGGCATTTAACCAATATAATTTGATGATCAAATAAAACATTTACGGTTTGAGATTGTGGTTAAGGGGTTCGTAAACATATTTAAGTCTACTATATAGATGTAGATTTTTTTAGTCTACACACAGTTTAACCTAACGGATTTATATATCATATTGAGATTGGGTTTAGGGTTTGAGATTTGGGGTTTAGGGTTTGAGATTTCTGGTTTAGGGTATAGTAGCTTACAATTAAGTCTACTTATATGTAGAACGTCTATTTCAGTCTACGTTATTTGTGTTTAACAAATAATTATTTTAAAATTAAAATTAAGTTAAGCGGGAAGTGAAAATGAATTTTGGAGCCTATTTTCCATATTGGCGCCAATATTTAGGGTATAGTAGATTTACAGTAAAGTCTACTTATATGTAGACGTCTATTTCAGTCTACTTAATTTGTGTTTACCCAAATAAATTATTTTTAAAATTAAAATTAACTAAGCGGGAAGTGAAAATGAATTTTGGAGCTATTTTTCCATATTGGCGCCATATGTAGACGTCTATTTCAGTCTACATTAACCAATTTAACCTAACCGAAAAATTAACACAGTATATAATACTTTTTAGGGTTTTCTGGTAAAAGAATCCTAATCACGCCGTTTAGATCTGAGGCGGTTTAGGGGGCGATTTCCGGTGAGATTTCCGGCGAACCTCTTCTCGACTCCGTTTTCACACCCAGCCACATTCCTCTCGGAATCACATTCACACCCACGACCATCACCACTATCCTCTCCCATCCTTCAGCCATGTCTCCACTTGTCTCCTCCTCATCTCTCTCCTCGTCCACCACCATTACTCTCCGCGCTCGTCTCTCTCCTCATCGTCACACCATTACTCTTCCGCCTTGTCTCCCTCCTCATCTCTCTCTCTCGTCATCACATTATCTCTCCTCCTTGTCTCTCTCTCTCTCTTTATATGTGTTTATAAAGAGTCTCTGCATCTTCTTATTTGTTTTTGATTAAAGTGTTCATTTTCGTTCTAGGGTTCTGTTATATGTTCAATTTATTTGATCGTAAATTGAAATGCATATGTCGTTGACGAAAAATTGATGAAGTGTTATGAGTTAATACATGTTTGTAGAGTACAAGCATGTGTTGTGTTTTATTGATTTCTCTGGTACTGTGTGTGTGCAGGTTGCTCCGCAAATTTTACTGCCGACTTACGGATTTGTATAGACTTGTTACTGTAGACTAGGATTTGTAGACTGTCTTATGAGGTCCAGCATTAATTTAGACGTGTCTTATATAGGTCACATTCATTTAGAACTGATCTATAGTCATAATAATTCTAGACTGAATATATGCAGTCCTAGAGCATAGAAAATCGTAACTTAAAATATTAGAGATTTGTGGGTTGTTTATTTTAGGTTTCAGATTCTGTGTTATGAGAAACATTGATTGTCATTATATTTCGGATGTCATTGTCTAGATTCTGCTTATAGAGAACACTATTCTTTTAGTTATTATACGTTGGACTGCATTTGTCTTAGCGATTCTGTAGGTGTAGCACAGTTGTCGTATTACACTCGTAATGATCCCATCCTCTTGTTCTTATAGCTTCAGGAGAGTATGAGTGTTCTTGGTTTACCAAGTAACAACAAGCAATACAACACGTGTAGAGTACGTTGTTCTAAGCTCTAGCTGGATGCATTGGACGCCAGGGTTAAAACTCAGCTTTGTAATATATCCAACATTGAAATACATAGCTTTAATGATGTTATATATCACTTTATGCAGTGGAGTAAGAAGAGACGATGGAGTAACAAGTGCTGTGAAGTGATTTTGTTTCACCAATGAAGACATGGGGATACAAGGGAGATTGCAAAGCTTGGAGTGAGACGAGGAATGTGGGGAGCAGTGAAGAAGATGAACTTCAATTTTGTTTGAACTTCAATTTTGTTTGAACAATTTTGTTTAAGAGCCCAACATGGGGTTGTGGGATAATCATGCTCTTATGAAAGTTTTTTATTGGTTATCCCACTGCTTCTGTCAAGTTAGAGCAGTGCGGTCTTGAGTTTTTAGAAGACAGAAGCAAAGAAAAAAAGGCTACCTTTGGTATAATAATAAAAAAAATTAACAATGCATAATAGAACATCCATAGCAAATAAGACAACTCATAAGTTCGACACATAACACTAACACATCTAGAGTTTTTCACCACCCGATTCGTCTGTATACATGACGTTACTTGATGCATCTGTCACCTGCAAACAAGAGATACATGGTTTACATAAGTTGATGCAAACATTAGACTCAAAGTAATCAAGATTTATAATTAACGACCTAGATACGATTTTAACAAAGTTCTTATCCAAGATAGAGACAACATCACAGCGACAATACAGTTGACCATAAGTGTACAGTACATAAGACATAAGACATAAACTTCATCAAAGCAATAACGACACCATGCAGCAATAATACAATTGATCAATTCAACACACCTAAAGAGAATACACTAAGACACATCCAAGCAGTAAGACAACACTGGTTTAAGCTTGGCAGTTTGGATGTGACCTGGTTGTTTGCCACTGTGACAATTAACGAGTAGACTCTACTAATATGTCTACAATGTGTTCATCAGCTAATATGCAAAATGCAAAATATTATATTTCAAATATTCAACAGTTTTTTCTATCCAAATCACTCAACCATTCGATTAACTATACACACTTTCAAACGAAACAAAGTTGTGAAATAAATTAATGCATAGTAACCAAATTAACTTTTAATGTAAATTTCAAATAAGACTTCATGTTCAGTCTACAACTCTGTAGACTTTCTTTTCAGTTTACATCCGTAGACGGTCAGATAGGTTCTACTTTGGGTTAGTTTTTGCAATTGACCTTTTTACGGGTTACTTTTTATAGTTGAAAAAAAGTTTGTGATTTTATTTAAGCAGACTTCATTTTCAGTCTCAACTTCAAAAAGGTTAGTTTTCGCTATTGACCAGAATTTTTCAGGATTTTGACTTTCAGAGTTAGACTAAATATACAGTCTACATATTTTTAATTTTTTTTGAATGAGGTTAGTTTTTGCAATTGACTATGTTTTGACTTTTTAGGGGGTAGACTGAATGAACGTCTACAGATTTGTAGACTTCGAAAGAAGTCTACTCTTCAAATCCGACCATCGAGCAGTTTGCATTTGACCAAAATAAAAAAATAGACTTCACGGGTAGTCTATATTTTTTTTTTCGGGAGAAGAGAAGACTTCATATGAAGTCTAACCGTATTAAAAAAATTAAATATATTTTTAAAAAGTTTTTAGTTCAAACACAAAACTAACCTTTTCAACGCAGTCAAAAATTTTGGTCAAATGCAAAACTGACCTCTTTGTAGACTTATGTTGAAGTCAATGGTTTACGTTCGTAGACTTATGTTGAAGTCTACATATGAAAAGCAAAAGTTTCATTCTTCAAATGCAAAACTAACCTCTTTTGCGTAGTCGGTCTTTGTAGGTCTACGTTACTTTTTCGTTTTTTGTTGTCAAAGGTTAAGTATGTGAGCGTCGGGAGGGTAGGCTACTGTATCAAAAAAAATTTGTTATGTCATTTGCATAAAACTGACCTGTGCGTTGACAAGTAGACTGCATTGTATGTCTACATTAGGGCGGCTGTAGATTATATAAACAGTTCTGCTATTCGCGATGTCACCAGATCTGGAAACGACTTTAAACATGAAAATAGTTACCTTTTTGCAGTTTGAAGCTCGATAAGCAGACTTCGTTTTCAGTCTCACCTTCAAAAGGTTAAGTTTTCGTGTATTGACAGGAATTTTCCAGGATTTGACTTCAGAAGGTAGATAAATATAACAGTCTACATGTTTTATTTTTTTGAATGAAGGTTTAGTTTTGCAATTGACTATGTTTGACTTTTTAGGGGTAGACTGAAATGAACGTCTACAGATTTGTAGACTTCGAAAGAAGTCTACTCTCAAATCGACGAGTCAGTTTTGCATTGACCAAAATAAAAATATAGTTCACGGGGTAGTCTACATTTTTTTTCGGGAAGAGAGACTGCATATAAGTCTACATATTATTATTTTTAAAAATTTAGTCAAACACAAAACTAACTTTTCAACGCCAGTTAAATTTTAGTCAAATGCAAAACTGACCTCTTCGTAGACTTATGTTGAAGATCTACTTATGAAAAGTCAAAAGTTCATTCAAATGCAAAACTAACCTCTTTGCGTAGTCGTCTTTGTAGGTCTACGTACTTTTTTGTTTTTGTTGTCAAGGTTAAGATGTAGACTGTCGGGGAGGCTACGTTACAAAAAAAATCCTGTTTAGTCAATTGCAAAACTGACCTGTGCAGTTGACAAATAAACTGCATTGTATGTCTACATAGGGCGCAGACATATAAAACAGTCTACTATCACGACACAGATCTGAGAAACGACTTAAACCATGAAAATAGTTACCTTTTTGCAGTGTGAAGCTCGTTTTCAGCCTTTTCAACCGTCCAAACTCCAATATTGACCAAATGAAACATTTTTGACGATTCACAAGTGAAAAAACACAAAATTATGAAGTTTATGATTATGAAAAGAGAGATTTTTAGATGGAAATGTAGAGAAAATGAGAGGAAATGAAGATTTGCTTGTTTAGAATGAGAAAAAAGTGGTTGAAAATTCAATTCTAAAGCTTTAAGAGATAAAAAATGGTGGTTGAAAATATTGATGATGATGGCATAGTTGTAATTAAGAAGAACTGTTTAGGGTGTATTTGGTTTTTGTATTTTTTCGAATTAATAAATAAATAAATAATAATGGCAAATTTGTAAATAATTCAAAAACTTATGAGTATTATGGAAAATTCAATGATGAATAGTAACAAAAAAAAAGAGGTTGGTTTTGCATTTGTCTTGAATTTTTAGTTGTTTTTTAAAAAAACCTCATATTTCATTTTACTATCTATCGTAATATTATCATTGATATAATAAAAAAATAAATAATACGTAAATATATAATTATAAAATAGAAATAATAAATAAATATACAATATAAGAAATAGAAACATTACTCTAAAATCTATCGTAATATACAAATGTAAAAAAAGTAAATATACTGTATATGCAAAATAAAATAAGTAAATATATGATATAAGAAATGGAAAAACTAAATTATACATAGATCTGGAAAATGTATATTAAAATAAATAATAGGTAAATATACTAAATGGGAAATATAATATTACATTAAACACCTATTCATAATATTGGAATAAGTAAATATATAATATAAGGAAAATAAATAATAAGTAATATACAATATAAGAAATAAAAATATTACATTAAACCTTTCTTTTATCAACATATTACATTGAAATTCTATCATAATAAAAGAATAAATAAATATACAATATAAGAAATAAAAATAATACACTAAGCATCTATCATATATTAAATAAGTACTAAGTAAAATGTATAGTAAAATAATAGTAAGCAAATATACAATATAAGAAATAAAAATATTACATTAAACTTATATTGTAATATTAAAAAATAAGTAAATACACAATATAAGAAATATAAATCTTACATTAAACATCTATTGTTATATTATCATTTAATATAAAATTAAGAAAATTAGAATAAGTAAATATACAATATAAGAATAGATAAACAATAAGTAAATATACAATATAAGAAATAAAAATATTACATTAATCATCTATCATAATATTAGAATAAAGAAATATACAATATAAGAAAATAAATAATAAATAAATAATATAAAATATAAGAAATAGAAAGACTACATATCTGAAATGTATAGTAAATAAATAATAAGTACATCTGCAGTATAAGAAATAGAATTATTACATTAAACATCTATTGTAATATTATCATTTGATATAAAAGTAAGAAAAATATAAAAATTAAACATATAATATAAGAAATATTCAATATAAGAGCAGTTATATAGTTAACATTTTGAAAATTAAAATAGTTCTGTGCGTAGTGCGGATTAATCCCTAATCTATACTAATAAAATAGACTTTTTGAGACTTTGTAGATCGTTCACATCATCATAAAATCATTCTTTCAAAGACGCCATATGATATTAAAAACAGATAATAATTAAATATACAATATAAGAAAAAATATAGAATAAGTAAATATATTCAGAAATAGAAATATTACACTAAACATCTATAGTAATATTAGCATTTGATATAAGAAAAATAAATAATAAGTAAGTATACAATATAAGAAATAAATAAATAATAAATAAATACAAATATAAGAAATAAAAATATCATATTCAAATAAAAATTAAGCAAATATACAATTCAGAAATAGATATATTACATTAAATATCTATCTTGATATTCATTTAATATAATAAAACAAAAATTAAATAATAATAAAATATATAATATAAGTAAATAAATAATTAATAAATACACAGATAAGAAATAGAAATAGAAATTAAGAAAATTAAAATAAGTAAATATACAGTATAAGAACAAACAAACAATAAGTAAATATATAATATAATAATGAAAAAACTAAATTATACATCGTTCTGAAAAATGTATAGTAAAATAAATAATAGTAAATAAATAATATAAAAAATACAAATATTATATTAAACATATATCGTAATATTATAATACTAAATATATTGTTGACATGAAGACATCAAAAGATAAAAGACAATACAATCAGAAGAAGAAGCGGTGTTTAAGTGAGGCTTGTGGAACAAGGTTGTCCGTAGAGCCTTGCCTTAACTTGGCGTGCAAGACAAGAGGAGGTGATAAATGGATCAGAACTGCGTTACCTTAACCAGAAAACTTCAGTCTGGTCACACCAAAACTATATGGACCGTTGGAGACAAGAAGAAGTCAAGTCACATGGTGAGCTGAAGAAATTTGAATTCTTGGGACCACTTCAGACATATCCCTTCTCTGCTGTTGGCTGAGCCAATTTGGTTGTTTCTAATGTATTTGTTTATTATTTTCTCTTCTGTCTGCTTGCCTATTGTTTTCCCTATTTATGGGTCGTTCCCATAAACACAATAGGCAAGGAAATAAGTTCCTCATATACTATCTCTTCTCTCCACACGATATTATGCCTCTCTCTCTCATGTTCTTCATTTGTTCTTCATGTAAAATCCTCAGATTGTCTAATTATTTCATGGTAGCAGAGAAATATTGCTCCTGAAACCTTATTCTCTCTATACTCTCTACTCTTTCCGCAAACTACAACTTTCTTACTCTTTCGAAATCTTCTTTCATTAACCACTGGATATAGCTGTTCTTGAGTGTTCTTGATGCGGAAAATTCAAAATTGTGATAGTCCATGTACTCTCAAGGGAGTTAACTACTTATTGTGGTCTAGGCTTGTCAAGACTTCACTTAGAGGCAGAGGTCTTGGAAACATGTGACTGAAGGCAAAACCCCAAGAAGACTATCCTAGGAGAGGATCGGTAAGGAGGTAGTGGCGCTGGTTGATGAACGCAAATGGGTTAAAGAGGATCTCATGGTCTTATCAGTCATCCCAGAACATCTTGAACCTCAATACTTGAAGCTTACTCCTACTGTGAAACTTCCAAGGATTTGTGGGATACTCTCCAAAACGTTTTTGGTAACATTTCCAACTTAAGTAGAGTGTTTGAGTCAAGAAAGCTATCAACATCTCAGTCAAGAGGACACTGATTTCACTCAGCATTTGGGAAGTTCAGAGCTTTGTGGGCTGAGCTAAAGATGAGGAAACAGTTGATCACAATGTGCTCAATGAGAGGAGAGAACAAGACAAGATGTTTTTCCTTTCTGTTCACTCTCAACCCTGGCTATAATGACCTAATCAAGCACAACCTAAGGAGTGAGAAACATCCAACACTTGAAGAGGTTTGTGCTCAGATTCAGAAGGAACAAGGCTCAGTGGGTCTCTTGGAGGAAAGGAAAACTCATAGGGAAAACAAAGCTGAAGAAATCAAGCTGAAGGCGTGGCTAACAAGGGGTTCTATAAACCAAGAAGAGAAGAAAATTTGGGTGTGTGATCACTGCAAGAGAAAGGTCATGGGAAGGCACAAATGATGGATCCTTCACCCTCACCTCAACCTCAGAAGTTCAGGACACCATACATGAATGCAAGAGCTCACTTCTCTGGTGAAATGGGTGAACCATCCACTCGTCTTTTGAGCTCCAATTTGGCTGGTGAAGGGAAGACTTTGGCTTTCAGTGGCTGTTCAACTGTGAGGACTAACCAAGATGAGACAATCAAGAGGTCAAACCTTGATGCTCTCATTAAAGCCCTCAAGTAGAACTCTGGTAACACACTTGGTACTTCTCTAAATGCTTCATATAGACTGGCCTAGTGCTCTTGTTGCATCACTGAATGCAGCTACTAGTGTTAAGCCATTAGTTATAGATTTGGGTGCTTCTCACACATGATTAGTGATGCTAGGTTGATTAGTAATGTAGAGTCCGCTTTAGGTAATTCATGATTGCTAATAGTGATAAAATCCGCAATAAAGGTGTAAGAACTTTGAAAGTGTTTGGTAAATGACACAAAAATATTTTACATGCCAACTTTTGCATCTAATTTATTATCTATCAAGAAAGCTTACTACTGATCTTAACTGCAAGGTTATTTTTAGTCCTAATGATGTTGTATTTAGGAGTATTGGAGACTCTTAAGTTGATTGGGAAAGGTGTTACAAAGGAGGACTTGTACCTACTTGAAGACACCAGGACTAGTTCAAGTTTACCTTATGCTTTTCGTTCAATTTCTGCTTTAGATAATGATGTATTATGGCATGCTAGGTTAGGCATCCTCATTCTTGTGCACTGAACCTGTTATTGTCTGATGTTTCCTCTTAGGAATGATGGCTGCGAGGCTTGTATTCTTGGCAAGTATTGCAAGAGTGTGTTTCCTAAGTCATCTACTATTTATGAAAACTACTTTGATCTTATTCATTATGATGTTTGGACTGCACCATGCACCTCTAGAGAGAATCATAGATACTTTGTTACATTTATAGATCAAAATTCTAAGTATATTTGGTTAACTATGATTCAAGCAAAGATAGGGTGCTAGAGGCCTTTATTATTTTGAAAACTACATAACTAACCATTTCAATGTTAGATCAAAGTGTTCAGGTCAGATATTGGAGGAGAGTACACAAGTCTTGCATTCAAAACACACCTAAACAAACATGGAATCATTCACCAAACCAGCTGCCCGTATACACGACAACAAAATGGTGTAACTAAGAGGAAGAATAGACATCTAATGGAGGTGGCAAGATCCATGATGTTCTACACAAATGTACCAAAACGTTTTTGGAGTGATGCTGTGATGACAGCTTTTTATCTGATCAATAGGACTCCAACAAGATTCCTAGATGATCTCACACCATATGTGGTATTGAACAAATAAAACCCTCTATTAATCACTTGCGTGTATTTGGGTGCTTATGCTATGTTTTGCAGCCAGGTGAGCATAGAAACAAGCACGAAGCTAGGAGTACTAAGGATGTGTTCCTAGGGCTACTCAACTACTCAGAAGGGATACAAATGCTATGCTTCAGAAACCAGAAGGGTATTAGTCTCCAGAATTGTCAAGTTGTGGAATCTAGAGGTTATTATGAAGAGAAGAGTTGGCACAATCTCAAGGATCTATCTCAAGGAGTCTCGGATAGGGCAAACACCTAAGGCGTATCTTGGGGGATCTGGGCATCAGTATGCCTCAAGAGGATAAATCAACAGAACCAAAAGTTTTCCTTAATGAGGTTAATGAAGCTGAAGAAACTATTCATCCTAATCCTGAAGGGGGGGGGATCAAGAGAATCAAGACGACTCTCATATTGGTCAAGAAGAATCAAATACTGGTCAAGAACATGAGGTTCATAATCAGGATGAAATCCAACAAAATGAAGCTTACTATGATGAAGGATAGCAGATGGAAGAGGTTCAACAGCTTAGGAGAAGCACTAGGCTGATAAATCACCCTTCCAACTGGATCAACACAAGAGTTTACTTCAATAGCCAGGCAGTAGCTCATCCCATTCAAGCAGTTTGCTCTCTAGCTCACTACCCTATAGAACATGAAGCCTTTATCACCAACATAAATGAAGAGTACATTCCGAGATCCTATGAAGAGGCAATGGAACTTGATGGATGGAGAGACTCAGTTGGAGATGAGATCAATGCTATGATCAAGAATGATACATGGTAAGAGACTGAGCTTCCCAAGGCAAGAAAGTTGTGACAAGTCGCCTACTCTTAACCATCAAGGTATATAGCCAATGGAAAACCAGAAAGGAAAAAGACAAGACTAGTTGGAATGGGGTACACTCAGGTTTATGGGGAAGATTATCAAGAAACATTTGCACCAGTAGCCAAACTTCACACCATAAGGATTGTTCTCTCACTGCCAGTCAACTTGGAATGGGATCTATGGCAAATGGATGTCAAGAATGCTTTCTTACAAGGTTAATTAGAAGATGAAGTCTACATGAGATCACCTCCTGCCCTAGAACACATTGTTAAACTAGAGAATGTGCTTAGATTAAAGAAAGCAATCTATGGGCTGAAACAATCACCAAATGCCTGATACCAAAAGCTAAGTACAACCCTCAATGGAAGAGGTTTCATCAAGTCTGAAGCTGATCACACTCTCTTCACCATCACCAGTCAACAAGGCATTGTGGTCATACTGATATATATGGATGACATTATAATCACATGGAGTGATAAGGAAGGCATTATCACCACTAAAACTTTCTTAAATCCTCTTTTGATATTAAAGACTTGGGTGAGCTTAAGTACTTTATAGGGCTTGAGATATGCCGATCTAAAGAGGTATATTCTTATCCCAAAGAATGTACACACTTGATCTAATGAGGCATGTGATCTAGGTGGAAGGGCAGCAAAGACTCCTCTTGAGGATGGCTACAAAGTGCTGCGAGAGGGAGAGTTTGAAGACAAGCCCTATGAAGATGTGAAACTATACATGAGGATGGTTGAGAAACTCATTTACCTAACAATTACAAGACCAAATATCTGTTTTGCTGTGAATCAAATCAGTCAACAGATGCAAGCACCAAAGATTCACCATTGGAACATGGTTGAGAGGGTTCTGAGGTAGTTAAGAGAAGCACCAGGCCAAGGAGCATGGATGTGATGTAACAAAAGCATTGAAATTGTTGGATATTGTGATGCTGATTGGGCAGGAGATATAGTTGATAGGAGATCAACTATTGGGTATTGTGCCTTCATTGGAGGCAATTTAGTGACTTGGAAAAGCAAGAAGCATAAAGTGGTTTCATGTTCAAGTGCTGAAACAGAGGTGTATAGCTATGAGAAAGCTTACAACCGAGTTGACTTGGATAAAGGGGCTGCTTAAAGACTTGGAGATTGAGACTACAACACCAATCACTATGCATTGTGATAACCAGACTGCTATTCACATTGCCAGCAATTCAGTCTTCCATGAGAGGAATAAACATATTGAAGTAGATTGCCACAAGGTGAGACAAGCTGTTGAGCAGAAGATCATCCTTCCTTGTTACACTAAAAGTGAAGATCAGTTGGCTGACATTTTCACAAAGGCAGTAAGTACTAAGGTTTTTGAGTTCATTTATTCTAAACTTGGACTCGTAGATTTGTCATCACACTGATTCCCTTTGCCATGGAGTGTTCTACTCTTTTTCCTTGGCATGGTTTTTATCCCATGTGGTTTTGCCAAACTAAATGTTTTAATTAGGAAATGCTTCATGGTCTCCAATCTTGACCCGTTCATAGGATCAAGCTTGAGGGGGAGTGTTGACATGAAAACATCAAGAGATAAAATACAATACAATAAGAAGAGTAAGCACTGTTTAAGTGCAGCTTGTGGAACAAGGTTGTCCTTACAACCTTGCCCTAACTTGGCGTGCAAGACAAGAGGAGGTGCTAAATGGATCAGAACTGGTTACCTGATATCTTACATATTTGCATGGTTTTGGTCATCTCTTTTGATGCATTTTAAGCATATAGGATATCATTTAGGCATATTTAGGTTGCATTCCATTACATTTGTCTATGTCAGGTGTTGGAGATGCTTATTGGTGAGTTTGGAGGCAATTGAGGCTAAGAAAGTGAAGTTTGGAGCAAAAGATGGGTGTAGCGACCAGGCGTGGTCGCTACAGACCTACAAGAGAAATGCGGATGCCGTAGCGACCAGGCGTGGTCGCTACAGTCGTAGCGACCAGGCGTAGCGACCACAGCTGGTCGCTACAGGCAAAAATACCCAAATTTTTATGGGTCAACCCGGGTTTGTTGGGTTGATCCGACTCGTTTTTTGGACTCCTATATATAGTTTTAGACCCTAAAACCCTAGGGGATCTCTTTTCTCTCAAAAACTTTGTCTAAACTAAAAAATCTGAATCTTTTGATCATTGGAAGGAAGTACTTCATTTTTATTGTGTTTTCTTGCTCATTAACATGATTTGCCTTGAATCTCATATGGGTTTAAGGTTTCTCATGGAAAATATTGAGTAGTGAACTTGTGATTCATGGGTTAAGTAGATAGTGTGATTAGGTGGATATTTAGAATGTCTCTTGCTTGATTAACATTATTCTATGCTTACTAAGTGTTCTTAATGCTAGATTAGACTTGATCTCTCTCATCTAAATCTTAAGCTATTTTATGCCCGAAAGGCCTTTGTTAAAATGCTTGAATGAATTTAGTATTGCTCTAGCTTGAATAACCAAAGACATTTGATGTTAGGATTGCTAGATGGTTAGTAGACTTAATCATAATGCTTGTTTTGATAGTATTAAGCCAAAGACATTTGATGTTTAGTACTTGATTACAAAGGGATTTCTATCATTGAAGTGGATTAGTCTATTTTATGAGTTCTAGACCTATAGACTTGTTGATCGTTTTGTTTGTGCATCCTAGATTGAATCTTGATCACCCGATATCGATTATCTTGCCCATGGATCTATCCTTAGCTATTGATTGAAAGTTTGATTCTTGCACTTATTTCTTGTTTGAATTTGAGATCACCTTGTTTATAATTCTAGGAGTTTAGCTTGTTACAAATCATCAATCTTCTTATTTGCTTAGATTAGGAAAGTTTATGTATTCTTAGTGTTATAGATCATTAGTTCCTTGTGGATTTGATCCTAAAGTGTTGCATCGATATACCATTCGATTGTGGTAGAGTGCACATTAGGTTAATTGGCCTGTGGTAAACGCAGTAATCATTACCTTAACCAGAAAACTTCATTCTGGTCACACCAAGACTATATGGAAGTTGGAGACAAGAAAGAAGTCACATGTAAGCTGAAGAGTTTGAATTCTTGGGACCACTTCAGACATGTCCCTTTCTCTGCTGCTGGCTGAGCCAATTTGACTGTTTCTGATGTATTTTTTTATTATTTTCTCTTCTGTCTTCTTGCCTATTGTTTTCCTATTTATGGGTTGTTCTCATAAACACAATAAGCAAGGAAATAAGTTCTCATATACTCTCTTCTCTCCACACGAAATTCTGCCTCTCTCTCTCATGTTCTTCATTTGTTCTTCATGTTCTTCAAGTAAAATCCCCAGATTCTCTAATTCTTTCATATATAACGTAAGAAAAATAAATAATCTGTAAATATACTATATAAGAAATAAAAACATTACATTAAACATCTATTGTAATATTAAAATCAGTAAAACAAAATATAAGAAAGAGAAATATTACATCAAACATCTATCGTACTATTAAAATTAGTAAATAAATCAATTTATAGTAAAATAAATAATAAGTAAATATACAATAGGAAAAATACAAATATTAACTTAAACATCTAGCGTAATATTTTAATAACTAAATATATAATATAAAAAAGTAAATATACGATATAAGAAATAAAAATATTACATTAACATCAATCATAATATTCAAATAGTAAATAAATAAAATAATTAATAAGTAAATATACAATATGAGAAATATAAATATACATTAACATCTACTGTAATATTAGAATAAATAAATATACAATATAATAAATAACAATATTACATAAAAAATTATCTTAATATTTAACTAAGTAAATATACAATATTAAAAATGATAAGTAAGTATCCCAATATATCTGTGATGAAACTCACATCATAATATTTTAGAATCTTCATATATTCTATAGCCATATCAAAGTCTCAAATTATAAATGTAAAGGTAAGAGGTTTCGTCAGATATTCTTTATCACTATTATGTTGTCATGTAAACCTTCTTTAAAACCATCCTTAGCATATAAAAATTTGATGGTTTTTTTCATGTTCTATCCACGCAACATCATCTTCTGTCTCTCATTTCTTTGGCTTGGCTGACTGACAAAATTTATCTTAGAAATTTGAGAGTCTTGAAGTTGTGTTTCTGCCAACAAACATGATTCTATTTTTTTCAATACGCATAATCTCTTGTGAACTAACATCTTTCTCTTATAAACCTTATCATTTATGTTATTTAATTATATCATATTATCCACACAATGAAACTATATTAATTATCCTTCGGTAATCTCCATAATAGATAATCCATAGTCAAATAGACCAAATACACAAGAAACACCTAAGTTACAAAAAATCTTAGAGAGGTCTGATTATTGCGTTTTACCACAGGCCAATTAACCTAATGTGCACGCTACCACAATCGAATGGTATATCGATGCATCACTTTAGGATCGAATCCACAAGGAACTAATGATCTATAACACTAAGAATACACAAACTTTCCTAATCTAAGCAAATAAGAAGATTGATGATTTGCAACAAGCTAAACTCCTAGAATTATAAACAAAGTGATCTCAAATTCAAACAAGAAATAAGTGCAAGAACTAATATTTTAATCAATAGCTAAGGATAGATCCATGGGCAAGATAATCGATATCGGGTGATCAAGATTCAATCTAGGATGCACAAACAAAACAATCAACAAGTCTATAGGTCTAGAACTCATAAAATAGACTAATCCACTTCAAGGATAGAAATCCCTTTGTAATCAAGTACTAAACATCAAATGTCTTTGGCTTAATACTATCAAACAAGCATTATGATTAAGTCTACTAACCATCTAGGAATCCTAACATCAAATGTCTTTGGTTATTCAAGCTAGAGCAATACTAAGTTCATTCAAGCATTTTAACAAACACCTTTCGGGCATAAAATAGCTTAAGATCTAGATAAGAGTGATCAAGTCTAATCTAGCATTAAGAATACTTAGTAAGCATAGAAAAATGTTAATCAAGCAAGAGACATTCTAAATATCCACTTAATCACCCTAATCTACTTAACCCATGAATCACAAGTTCACTACTCAATATTTTCCATGAGAAACCTTAAAGCCATATGAGATTCAAGGCAAATCATGTTAATGAGCAAGAAAAAACACAATAAAAAATGAAGTACTTCTTTCCAATGATCAAAAGGTTCAAGCTTTTTTAGTTTAGACAAAGTTATTGAGAGAAAAGAGATCTCCCTAGGGTTTTAGGGTCTAAAACTATATATAGGAGTCTAAAAAACGAGTCGGATCAACCAAACAAACCCGGGTTGACCCATAAAAATTTTGGTATTTTGCATGTAGCGACCAGCTGTGGTCGCTATGCCTGGTCGCTACGACACTTAGAATATTTCAACTCCTCAGGATTTTTGCCTGTAGCGACCAGGCGCTACGCCCCTCTTTTGCTTCCAAACTTCACTTCCTTAGCCTCAATTGCCTCCAAACTCACCAATAAGCATCTCCAACACCTGACGTAGACAAATGTCATGGAGTGCAACCTAAATACGCCTAAATGATATTCTATATGCTTAAAATGCATCAAATGAGATGACTAAAACCATGCAAATATGTAAGATATCAAGGTCCCACATTGAATTGTCATAAGACATTCAAAGAGGAGATGCTTTATTGATTCTACCTCCATTCCATATAGACTACATTGTATATCACATTTAAGTCCATATGTATGTAACTCTTAGCTACGCGTAAAACAACAAACACAATAATACTCTCAGTTTTAGAGGGCATTGTAGTTTCCAAGAAATATCCAATAATGGTTTAGTATCCCCGTCCATAAAACCTCTCCTTGACTCCACCTGCCCGCAATACTTATAAGAATATTCACATCATCTGAAGTATGTATGCATTAAACAACACTATTTTTATTTTCAGGTAAGATCCAAAGGTTGATCAAACTTTCCAATATTAATAAGATGTTTTGGAAATGGTTTTGATTTTTGGAATGGTGATCTCATACGAAAAGCGGAGACATAACGATCATTCCACACAGAGATAAATGTTCATGTTTACACTAGTTCTATTCCTTTTAACTAGATACCAAGATGAAATAATACTCCTCCATCCATATCAAGGTGGGTATGATGTAACTGAATCCAAAAGATCGACTTCTAACAATATCTCCCTTTAAAAACCCACGCAAACAAGAGTCTTGTTTATCTATTAACTTTCACAACTATTTTGCTAACAAATCAATATTAAAGTCTTGTAAATTTTGAAACCTTATTCCTCGTCCTTTCTCATACACATTTTATCCCATGAAACCGATGCATTCTTTATTGTTTAATTTGTAACAATTTTTTGTCACAATTATCAATAATATTAACTTACCCATTGACTCTATCATTTCTTTTATTAGGGTAATTGGTGTAGTCTCTTTGTGATACCACGAAACAATAAGTGAGCAAATAATAAGCAGGAACAAGGATCAAAGTATTGTTTATTGATATTTAGAGCTGGGACTATAACGTATTGGATAAAGAATTCTAATTTTAGCCCATACCTTATTCCTAGGGTTTGGGTTCCCCTTTTATAGATAGTAGTTAGTCAAAGTTAGGTTAGATCCTTCCATATCCTAAAATATAGAAAGATCTCCTTTTAGTAGAAATTTTTCATTTTTTCCCGGAGGGCCCGGGTCTGAACCAGAACTCGCCTGGGAAGAAATCGAAGGCCGGCGTTATACTTAGACGAAAAATTAATAACTCCATAGATTAATTACCCCCATCATTTTCCCCTTATCTTTCGATTTAATAGGTGGAGTCGGGAGATAACTTGTGCACTTTAGTCGACCAAAGTCATACCTTCTCAGGAAGTCCATAGATAGTACGAGTAGGACGTCACTTCTCCTAAAGATTTTTTCCAGGTTGTCTTGGTCTGGATCATATGGAACCCGATAGAAAATGCATAGTTTTGAATGGTAGAAAATATTTGTCGTTCCTTAGATTATTCAGGTTGGTGGCCATATAAGATCATATGATCTTGTGGGATTCAGGATTCACAATTTTTTGACTAAGGAGATCTGTCGTTTGGCACATGGCCTTAGGGGCACATGGCCTTAGGGGCACATAGTCTTTTAGGCACGTAGTCTTATGATAGCCAGGTTACGAATGGCACATGGTCGGACCAGGAAAAGGAATTTTGATGTACTTAAGTGGGTACTTTGTATTTTTGCTTCTCATTGACGGATCATGGCCTGAACCAGGAGATAAGTCATAGGATGCCCAATGAGTATGAATATTAGTCTCGCTGATGAAAGTCATGTGGACCTATCAGTACTTTTGAATGAATTTTATCCTCTCGCCCGGAAGAAGGGATTCGAAGTCTGGAGGCCGGAGTAGGGAATTTGTTGGAAGGAGACTTTTTGTTTCTTGAATCCGCCTTTCAATTCTTGCTGAATCTTGTAGGAATTTTTTTCCTTCTTTTCAGGGTTGTACTGTTTGGGAAAATTAAAAAAATCAAGTCCAAGATTTCCGAAAGGAAGGAGGAAGGAGGTTTGAATCATTAATTAAATCCTTGATTTGTGGATCCAATAATGTATCCCTTGGCTTAGGCGACTTCCCCGAGAAAGAAACATTGACTTTTTGTTCTTTTTATTACCCTTCTCCTTTTATTCTTGCCTATAGGTTTTCCCTTTCACTCACTGCAACTCTCGTCGCTTGCTTTATCTTCTCGATCAGACTTTTCTCTTCGCTTAACAAGCAATTTTCCTGATATCTTCCTCTAGGATTTTATTAGGACTGTTTTTTTCCTACTTGAAACTCGTAGATTAGGCGGTTCGTCCATCGTTTCACCTCTGATATTTTATCAGGGGTGATTAGTATGTCGAAATGCGCATTGTTTCCTTCGTCTTCAGTAGATAATAGGGTTAAATCAAAGCGAAAGCTTATATCCTCTGTCTTGAAATAAGATATTTCGTAGGAGCTGTCTATCGTTCCTCACAGCGATATCCAGAATCCATATCCAAGTAGACTATTTTACTCAGATGCTTCCTAAGGTAAGTCCTCATTCAGTGATTAGAGAGGCGACAACGAGGAATGGAGGAATATATTCTCTTCCTTGGTAAGCTTTTGCGTTAAGGTACGAGTGACCGCACTTCTGATTTTGGTGTGGAAGAGGTGAAGGTCTATGAAGCGTTGTTTGAGTCCAGTTTAGGGATAAGGTCCGTCCCTAGTGGCTAGTATTTCAGATTTATTCAAGATCTAGCATACTCATCTTAATCCTCCCACATGGAAGACCCTTATAGCGATTCAGAATCTTGGAGAATTTGAGAAAATTTCCTTTGGGATAAACGAGGTCCTCTTTGGGTATCATTTGGCCCCTCTTAACGGCGGCGGGGGTCGATTTTTCCTTCGTTCCAAAAGCGGCCTTTCCATTGTCAAGGACTTACCTAAGTGGGAAAGGAAGAGAGCTGATATATCATGGTTTTTACACTTTTAGACCATGGTATAAGTACTAGAGTCTATTATATGTTTTTGGAGTTTGTTCTAGAGTCTTTTCCGGTTCAGGTACGTTTTGGGAATCTTTGGGGACTTTCGAGCTATTTGAGGTGTATACTGTGCAAATGCGTCAGAAGTATAGCAACAAATGGAGGAATTCCACGGTGTGATTGAGAACATATTTCACACAAGATATAGCTTAATGTTATCTTTCTAATTCCACTAGTTTGAGGTCAATCAGGATCCTAGATCAAAAGTTATGCTCGTTTTATTGAAGATTGGTCTGTTTGACTTGCGAGAGGAAGTAT
>CAJHQP010010083.1:0-19880 GCA_905132765.1 Moricandia arvensis
TGGATCCTGTTGATCATGAGTTTCAGAACCTTCATGTTGCATTGTTTCTTCTGGTTCTGGTTGGTTCCCCCCTTCATGATCAACATGGATACCATCTTCAACTGGATCAGCCGATTGGGTAGAGTGTTCTCTTGGATTTTCCCTTGCCAAAGGCTGGTTAATTCCAAGACTTTCCAGGATGATTCTCAGGTTAGTTGCTCTATCTGATGGGGCGTGGGAAAGATCCTCCAGATTTTCCCAGCTCTTCTCACCATAATACCCCTTTGACTCCACAAATTTGACATCCCTTGAGACCATCACCCTTCTAGTTTCTGGTACATAGCACTTGTACCCTTTCTGATTAGCTGAATACCCAATGAATATTGCTTTGACACTCTTGGCTTCAAGTTTAGTTCTTTGCTCTCCTGGAATCAAAACAAAACAGAGGCACCCAAACACACGCAAATGATCCAGAGAGGGTTTGTTTTTATTCAATACCTCAAAGGGAGAGACATCATGGAGGACCCTTGTAGGAGTTCTGTTTATTAGATAGCATGCTGAGACCACAGCATCACCCCAAAAACGTTTTGGAACATTTGTGTGGAACATCATGCTTCTGGCAACCTCCATAAGATGTCGATTCTTCCTCTCTGCCACTCCATTTTGTTGTGGTGTGTATGGGCAGCTGGTTTGATGAATGATTCCATGTCTGGCTAGATGATTTTTGAATGCATGGCTTGTGTATTCACCACCATTGTCTGACCTAAAAATTTTAATCTTGGCATTGAAATGATTAGTGACATAGCTCTGAAAGTTTATAAAGGTTAGCCAAGTGTACTTTGATTTCTCATCTATAAAGGTGACAAAGTATTTATGGTTTTCTCTAGAAACACATGGAGCAGTCCAGACATCTGAGTGCACAAGATCAAAGCAGTGTTCATAAATAGTGGTTGATTTAGTAAAAACGGTTTTGCAATTTATGCCAAGGATACAAGCTTCACAGCTATCATTCCTAAAAGACAGATTAGGGAACATCAATCCTAAGGCACGAGAATGAGGATGACCTAATCTAGCATGCCATAATACATTAGAATCTAAAACAGAAGCAGAACTAAGAGCATAAGGTAAATCTGATTTAAGCTTGGTGTCTTCAAGCAAATAGAGGTCTCCTTTGCTTACACCCTTTCCAATCATCTTACTTGTCTCAATATCCTGAAAATGAACTTCATTAGGACTAAAAATCACATGACAATTAAGATCAGAAGTCGTTTTCTAACTGAGAGCAAGTTAGATGCAAATGTAGGCATATATAAGGCTTTTAGACTCTCTACCAAACAAGTTCAAGTTCCCTATGCCCTCAATGGGTACCTTATCACCATTTGCAATCATCACATTTCCAAGAGCAGGTTTTAACATTACTAATCAGTTTAGCATCTTTGATCATATGATGAGATGCCCCTGAATCTATGATCAATGGCCTAGCAGGTTGAGATATGTTCTGAATTGTATTTAAAGCATTATGAACATTACTACTGATGTTACCAGAGTTGGCATTGAGGGCTTTTATGAGAGCCTCAATGTCTGACTTGCGGATTAGAGAGTCCTCCTGGTTAAGCTGAGTAGATGTTCCAGCAATGTGAGCAGTGGAGTTCATGGCTCTCCCTCCATTCTGTTGATGCACCGGTTGAATGGTGGGCTGGACATTCTGATGAATAGCCTCATGTGCTCTAGCCTGGTTGAATCTTGATGGAGGACGGAGGTGAGGGTGAAGGATCCAGCACTGGTTCTTCATGTGGCCGACCTTCCTACAATGATCACAAGTCACTGACTTCTTCCTATCTTCTGGTTTGAAGAAGGCCTTGTTTGCAGATACTATCTCAGCCTTGTTGGCTAAGTTGAGTTCTCCTTTTCCTCCAAACAAACCAACTTAGCCTTGTTCCTTCTGGATTTGAGAGCACACCTCTTCTAGACTTGGTAGCTTATCAGCCCTCAGAATATGCTTAATGAGGTCGTTGTAAGCTGGGTTGAGATTGAGGAGTAGACCAAACACTTTGTCTTGCTCACGCCTCTCATTCAGGGTAGTGGGGTCAGTGGTACATGGCCTCAACATCTCCAGCTCTGCCCAGAGAGCTCTGAACTTACCAAAGTTTTGGTTAAAGTCCATGTCTTCCTGGTTCAAGCAGTTGATAGCTTTCTTCACTTCAAAGACCCTACTGAGGTTGGATATGTTACCATACACCTTCTGTAATGTATCCCACAACTCCTTTGCGGTTTCACAGTAAGAGTAGGCCTCCATTATGGGACCATCAAGTGAGCTCTGGATGATATTCAGCACCATAAAGTCCTCTTGACTCCATTTGCCTTCATCTACCACCACAATCTCCTTTCCATCTTCTCCTTGGCTGGTTTGTTTTGGCGCCTCACCAGGAGTGATATGGGACCATAAACCTCTTCCACCAAGGGCATTCTTGATCAATCTTGACCATAGAAGGTAGTTCACTCCTTTAAGAGTGACTGGAATCACCACTGCCTTGTTTTGCTCCATTTCGAGTTGCTATTATCCAGTGGGTAAAAGGGTGTTCTTGAGGGTTTTTGAAAGAAAACTGGAAAAATATTTGGTTTCTGGATAAGAGTTTAGACAGAAAACAAATAGGAACAAGCTATCTCTCTGTCTCAAGAAAATAAGAAGCAAACAAAGATGAAGAACAGTTGAAGAACTCGCAAGAACAGAGCTATTATCCACTGGATAAAAGGATGTTCTTCAAGAAACTCAAGAACTGATCGGTTGAAAAGAAAGAGTGAAGAGAATAGAGTAGTTTTGCGGAAGAAAAAATAGGTTTAGGAGCCAAAAGGCTCTGATACCATGTAAATTTTGTTAATAACAGAATGAAGAACACAAGAGAAAAGGGGAGTTTGATTCGAGAACAGGAGGAGAGAGAGAGAGAGAAGTGTTTGCACGAGAGAATAAGAGAGAACAGAGAAGGAGATTTTATTCCTTGCTTTGTGTAAACTGCATACAAGTAACTTAAATAGGCAAGATGCCTTCTGTACACTTCTGAACAGACAAAAGGAAATGAATAAAATAAAGATGCTCTGGCCGAGGTTCTGTGGGTGAAAGTGACTTGTGCTGAACGGTCTGGTTGCAAGTGGAAGGGTTCAGCACATGTGACTTCAACTATAAACAAATCCTCTCCTTTCTCCTTGCTTCCCAACGGTTCACTCTTGTTTGAATATTCAAACTTGGCGAGTGGCTCTTCTGGTGTGACCACCATTGGGTCAAATGCAACCTCCAGTCAATCCAATTGCCAAGACGCCAAGGAACCAGAAGAGGAGGCTTACCAGGAAGAGATCCAGGAGCTGCAGGAGGAACTAGAACAAGTAGATCCCTATGTAGCCGACTGGATGAGTGGAGAGGAAGAGATGGATCAGAATGCAACTCAAGATGACTTGATCTTCTCAGTTGGACCGATTACAAGATCAAAGACAAAAGCTCAGAGGCAAGCTTTGCTAGCTCTGCTTGAACACGTGAGACAAGAGGAGGAATCGATCAAGAGAGAAGAACCAGCATGTTGGTTTAATGTGATTTCGATTTGTACTTAAATTGAACCAGCAAACCAAAGACAATTAGGATTAGGATTTTCGATTCAGAGTAGTAAACCAATTTCAATTGGGTTTAGGGTTAGGGTTAGACAAAACCAATTTCAATTCGGTTTAGGTTTAGGGTTAGACAAAACCAAAACCATCTCGGTTTAGGTTTAGGGTTAGATATAGCTTTCTATTTAAGCAAGCGCCGCAGGCAGCTTGGAACTCAATCAATAAACTCGAAATCTTTTAAGCACTTTGCTTGTCTCGTCTTCTGCTTTCTCTGTTCAGCAAAAGGAACATTGATCTTCATCTAAAGGAAGGAATTCCTTGTGATCCATCAACGACAATACAAGGTAATCTTGTGTCATTGAGTAGCAACACATCTCTGAGGCATCACCATCGCCAAGGAGAGTAGTTCATCATCAGATCCGAGTGCTAGTAGCCTCGTGATCAACCCTCTATCCATCCCCTTCAAGTGATCCGTGGAGAACAAGCCTATCCAGGCCGCACCAAGTGGTATCAGAGCCACTTGAAGGTTAGGGTTCGTGTTTGTCTACTCAGATCTATCATTCCATCAAACACTTTCTTCTCTTTCTATCTGTTGTAAGCTGATCCGGCCAACCCCTAAAGAAAAATCAAAAGAAAAGTGGTCTAAGATCTAAAAACAGAAAGAGATCAGCCAAATCAAAAAAAAAAAGAAAGAACAAAGCTGAGGAGAAATCCAGCTGGGGTGGTAAAGCGGATTGGTGACCAAACTCTTTCAATCTGTCTATCTAAATCACTTGGGATAAAAGTTCTAGAGCTTAGGTGAAAGAGCTTTGAATCTTAACTGAACTCGTGAGAAAGGCAGAGACTTGGCAACTAAAACCGAGTGAGAGAGAGTTTTGTTTGCTATTTGGCTTTTCTAACTTGTTTTTCAGGTTACTATGGCTTAAAGAAGAGAGGGAGAGGATGTGGGAGAACCTGTTGTTCAACACATCCGGCTTGATCAACTGCAGTTTGAAGCCATGATCGCTGAGGTCACCAGGAGAATGGAGAGAGTTAACCGAGCTAACGTTGACTTACCTGGTATTGATCATGTTGCAGGTGTAGGTGCTGAACGAGCTAGGCTGAGACCTAGGAGAAGAGCTCGTGCAGTGGAAGAGGTTGAGGAGCAACTTGAGTCCGCAGAAGAGAGTGAAGGAGACTCACTGGATGGACAGCAACCTAGGCACCACAACAGAAGGGTGCAGGCTGATGACAATCATGGTAGCCTCAAGCTGAGAATACCACCATTCCATGGCAAGAATGATCCTGACGCCTACTTGGAATGGGAGAAGAAGATAGAGCTGGTCTTCGGATGCCAACACTACACTGAGGAGAGGAAGGTCAAGCTAGCAGCCACTGAATTCTGTGGTTATGCTATCAACTGGTGGGAGCAGATTGCAACAACAAGGAGGCGCAATGGAGAACCCCAAATCACCTCCTGGTTTGAGATGAAAACCTTGATGAAGAAGAGGTTTGTCCCTGCTCACTATGGACGAGACCTTCACCAGAGATTGAGAAGACTTTCTCAAGGCACAAAGAGTGTAGAGGACTATCACCAGGAGCTGGAGACACTCATCATGAAAGCTGAAGTGGTGGAGGATTCTGAAGCAACCATGGCTAGATTCCAAGGAGGACTCAACCGGGAAATCCAAGATAGACTGGAGCTACAAGAATATGAGGACATGGATGAGTTGTTGCACAAAGCCATACTGATTGAGCAACAAAACAAAAGAAGAAGCACTGCCAAGTCCCAATTCGGATCTGCTTCAAAACCAGCCTACTCAAAGGATGACAAATCCTTCTCTAAGCCTAAAGAAGGAACCTCAGCAGTAGGTTCCATGCGTGATGACAAGGGCAAAGGGCCAGCAACACCTTCTAGGTCCCGGAATGTCAAGTGCTTTAAGTGTCATGGCTTTGGACACTATGCTAATGAGTGTACCAACAAGAAGGTCATGATCATGCTCGACAATGGAGATGTAGTCTCGGAGGATGAAGAGGAGCTATCTGAGGAGGATGTGGATTACCCTGTCAAGGGAGAACTTCTAGTCACCAGGAGGACTCTCAATGTTCAACCAAAGGCGAAAGAACATGAACAGAGAGAGAACTTGTTTCACACCAGGTGTCTAGTCCTAGATAAGGTGTGTAGCTTGATCATTGATGGAGGGAGCTGCACAAACGTGGCAAGTGAGACACTAGTGGACAAGCTGAACCTTACTGTCCGCAATCACCCCAAACCATACACACTCCAGTGGCTAAGTGAAGAAGGTGAAATGCGAGTAACCAAACAAGTGATGGTGCCCCTGACCATTGGGAGATACCAGGATGAGATCACTTGTGATGTCCAACCTATGGAGGCTAGCCACATCTTGCTGGGGCCGCCCATGGCAATATGACAAGAGGGCAGTGCATGATGGCTACACGAATAGGCATTCCTTTGTCCACAAGGAAAGAAACATCACCCTGGTGCCATTGACTCCACAAGAAGTGCATCAAGATCAGGTGCAACTCAAGCTGAGGAGAGAAGAAGCTAAGACCACAGTTTCAGCTTCACTCAAGGAGGACACGGCCAAGGTAAGTACTCATAACCTTTTTGCTTCTTCTAAAAGAGATCAAGGAGGCATTGAACACTCAACAGCCCATGATCCTTGTTTTGTTCAAAGAGTTACTAACCACCGGGGCTAATCATGAACCAATTATTCCAAAAGAGATTGAGTATCTTTTGCAGGAGTATAGGGATGTCTTTCCAGAAGATAATCCAATTGGTTTGCCACCCATCAGAGGCATTGAGCACCAAATTGACTTTGTACCAGGAGCTTCACTCCCAAACCGTCCAGCATACAGGACCAATCCTGTTGAGACCAAGGAGCTTCAGAAACAAGTCAATGATCTCTTGGAGAAAGGCCACATCAGAGAGAGCATGAGTCCTTGTGCTGTACCTGTTCTACTGGTACCCAAGAAGGATGGAAGCTGGCGCATGTGTGTGGATTGCCGAGCCATCAACAACATCACAGTTAAGTATAGACATCCTATCCCTCGCTTAGATGACATGTTGGATGAGTTACACGGTTCGTGTGTCTTTTCTAAGGTTGACTTAAAGAGTGGTTACCACCAGATTAGAATGAAAGAAGGAGATGAGTGGAAAACTGCTTTTAAGACTAAGTTAGGATTGTATGAGTGGCTTGTTATGCCATTTGGTCTTACTAACGCACCTAGCACTTTCATGAGGTTGATGAACCATGTCTTGAGAGCTCTTATAGGTCGATTTGTGGTTGTTTACTTTGATGATATCCTCATCTATAGTAAGACCATGAAAGAACATGTTGAGCACTTGAGACAGGTTTTAGATGTGCTTAGGAAAGAACCTGTATGCTAACTACAAGAAGTGCTCATTTGGAACAGATAACCTTGTCTTTCTAGGTTTTGTTGTTACATCACAGGGCATACAGGTTGATGAAGAGAAGGTGAAAGCTATCAAGGAGTGGCCGACTCCTAAAACCATTGGAGAAGTCAGAAGTTTTCATGGACTTGCTGGCTTCTACAGAAGGTTTGTGAAAGACTTCAGCACCATTGCTGCCCCACTCACTGAAGTCATCAAGAAGAATGTGGGATTCGCATGGGGGCAAGCTCAGGAAGATGCATTTCAGTTGCTAAAAGGGAAGTTAACCAGTGCTCCTTTACTTGTACTCCCTGACTTTCTTAAAACTTTTGAGATAGAGTGTGATGCATCTGGAGTGGGAATTGGAGCCGTGCTGATGCAAGAAAAGAGGCCTATAGCTTACTTCAGTGAGAAGCTTGGAGGCGCCACATTGAACTACCCAACCTATGACAAGGAGCTGTATGCCTTGGTGAGAGCTCTACAAAACGTGGCAGCACTACCTTTGGCCTAAAGAGTTTGATGAGGACCTCAAGTCAGTAGCTGTACCACCAACTGATGAGATCAACCATACATGCTACATTGGAGCCAGCAGCGACATAGGTGCATTCAAAGAAGGATATCTTTGCAACCATGAAGAGTTTGACCGTGAAACCACTTGCTATAGATTCTCAACTAAACCAGAGCACTCGGCTAATTGGTTTCATACCAAAAGGACTAATGGTTTAGGAGATATGTCATTTAAAAGTCAGACTATCTACACTGCATCTGGGCTGGTTCTATTTAAGGAAAGCAATTCTTTGCTTAAGGAGTGTGCAACTCAAACTCACGTATGGAAACCAGGAGATCATTACTTACATCTAAGACCACTTGGAGAGTTCTTACCATGCACTAAGCCTCACTGGATCAGCCAGATTCTTCACCATCTCAACTTGCATTTTTTGAAGCAGGTTTACAATAAATCCCAATGGCTCTTTCTCTCCATGATTGCAAGCATTTTGGCGATTTGTTCCATCAAACAGAAGCTCCCCAAGGCTCCTAGAATCTTCCCAAAGTTGTCAAGATACAAGCTCTTTGTGTGTGCTCTTTTCCTTTCTCTCGGTTTTGTCCCAATGGGTTTTACGGAGGAAGGTTTTTAACGAGGCCACAACCTGCTTTACACATCTCCTAGGTGCTATCTTGGTCCAAGACATATCAGTACCTTATGCTTTCATTTTAGACTATAGTTTTATGCATTTATATTTCCTTGACCTAAAGGAGCCTGTTCCTTTAAGTCCTATATATATGTTTCGCAAGCCCCACTTTTAGGCAGTCTTGAATAAACAGGAAAGCTTTTCTTCGGAAACCCTAGAATTCTCTCTCTAGAATTCGCCTCCTTTCTCTCTGCCTTGTGAGACAAGTACCTCCACGGCCTAGAGAAGCTTTGTGTTGTATCACGAGTCCCTCCATTCCTCGTGTGGTGCACTTCAATCCATCAAGTTACTTCTGTCCAGATTCCTTTGGTTGATTAGATCAATCCAGACGAGTCACCCCTTGTGCAGATCGGCTCCTTCTCTTGTACTAAGAGTCATACAGCCTTTGATAGCTTAGGCTTGTATCATTTCTGGTATCAGAGCTGAAGTTCCTTCAGCATCAGGTCGTTTCTATCCCTATCTTTTTATTTTGCAATCGTTTGTTGTTTCATGTCTGTTTTGCATTCAGAAATAAAAAATCTATAAAATCGATTGTTCTTGTTTCCTCTAGTTTCTGTCTTGCATAATCTTACAAAAAGCCATAAGAATTATTTGTTTCGTGCTGCATCTAATTTAGCTTCTCATAAAACTATAAAACCCATAAAAAGAAATCGGTTTGTCATTTGTTGCATTTAGTTGTTTCAATTCTGTCAAAATCAAAAAAATATCATAAAAAGTTTGTTCATCCTGTTCTTCATGTTCCTGTCGAGATGATTGTCCCTAGATCTTCAGTTTCATTCAAAAAAATATCATTAAAACTTGTTAGTTAAGTTGCATATCCAAGTTTTCATTTTTGGTCTAGTTTTCAATTTTTTTCCTTTTCTGGTCAACCAAATTTACTCCTTTCCAAAATTCTTTTGCTTGCATATCTTCTTAAATTTCTTTGTTTAAATTCGGCCACCCTTAACCAGAACACAAAAAAAAAAAGTTAAATTTCATTAGTATTTTACTTTTTACAGTTTTTCCTAAAGTTAAGGTAAAAAAAAAAAAAAAGTAAACTCCCATATTGTTTAGTCTTTTACTTCATTCTTTCCTTTTGCTTTGTTTGTCACGTTTTCTTCTTAATCACTTGATTCTGAACACTTCTTTTATTCCTTGCGAGGTATTGATTCAAGCTTGATGGAGAGTGAAGATGAAGCTGAAGAATACAACACCTCTGAAGTAGATTGGGGAGAAGAAGCGGATCAGGCTTGTTGGGCTGATGAAGATGACCACACTGAAGGTCACTGGTACATCGATTCTAGTCCAGAGTATGTCCCTGATGATGAGCAAGAATATCAGGAAGTGGAACCAGGACCATTGGACCAGTATTCAACTTGTTATGCTCCCAAATCCCAGCTCACCTATGATCACAACTACTCATATGATTATGAGGAAAGTTATGATTGGAAATTCTATGTTCAAACCGGTCCAAAAAGATTAATGACCACCGTGACTGCACCATCAATGTCTTACCATGAGAATCGATCTAGCCATGTTCATAGGAAGCCATGGAGCCCCAAGGGTGAACCGTTCTATCACAATCGCTTGGACGCACCATCTATACAGTTTTCTGGTCATAAGCAAGGACCAACTGCATACATAAGATGGGAGGACGACATGGAGCAATGGTTTAGGACTTGGAGAATTCCAGAGAAGTTAAAACCATCTTATGCAAGAGATAACCTAGTTGGAGAAGCATACAAATGGTGGAACCAGCTAGATGCTGATAGGATCTATTTCAATGACCCGGCCTTTACTTGGAAAGAGGTGAAGATGCTCATGTATAGTGAGTTTGTGAAGAAAGCAAAACACACTCAGAAGGTATCCACAAGGAGATTAGTAAAGCCCCAAGTCTCACAGCAAGCAAACCAGAGGTGTCAAGGCCAGGGTCATCTTGCAAAAGATTGCCCCACAAAACGAGCTATGAAGTTAGCACTACATGAAGCAAAGGAATCTAATTTGAAGATAAGTGATCCTTTTACTAGAACAGATGATTACTTTACTAGAATAGATAAACACTTTGATGATATCATCAACTTGATTAAATCTAGATCTAATTCTGTTTCTAGTAATTCCATTACTGTTTTAACACACTTGTCTAGTGCCCAAAAGGTTGAAAATATTTCAGGTACTGACATGGAAATCAAGGAACAAGCACCTAACCTTGCTGCGCAAGAAATTCCAACACCTGATAAGAATGTTGATGAAGGTTTAGGTATGAAGGAGCCACGTCTAGAAGCTAACCAACCTGAGGAGTATGAGCAAAATACCCTAGAGACTTTCTCACCAGCTGATCATGCTTTAAAGATTACAAATACCAAAGCTGAAACAATGCAAGATGCTACGTGTGGTAATCACGTAAGTAAAGCTATAAATCTTACTCAGTACTCTGTTTTTGAATCCTCCACTCCAAGTATAAAACACTTGCTCTTGCCCATAAGTGTTGAATCAGGTATAGGTACCCTAGGAGATTGCAAACGCCAAAGAGAAGTAACATCTAGTCTGAGCTTAACTTCAGATCACTTCAGGAACCAAGATGTTCCTGATCTAGTGCTGTTTAGACTACCTGCTGTCAAGTTTACTGATAGAGAAGGCGTGCCTCAAGTGACTGATCTCAAACCTGTGATAGCACTAAATATCACACTTGGTACTCTAGTAAGTACAAACTATGAACTTGTTGATTACTGGAACAATTTCTTAACTCATCATAGTTTTATACATTCTGTTTTTAATTATTCCAATTCAAGTTTAAGGCACTTGTTCTTTTCTTTAAGTGCCAAGGAAGAAACAGGAACATTAAGAGTATACAAGGATCAAATTCATTGTAAAAGAGGTGTGGTAAAGGTTACTGCAAAATCAGACCAACCCAATGTAAGTGATCACTTGATTCAATCTGTTTATCATAACTCAAAGGAATTGATAATGCACTTGATATACCCAGAAGAGTTTGATAAAGGTATAGGTACAATGGAGAAGCATCCAGAACCAAATTCACAACCTTACACCCATGGAGTGGTCAATGAAGAAACCAAGAGCGAAATAGGAGGTTTCACAAAGGAGACCACGTTCCTGCCAAGGGAAAGCATAGACCGACCCTGGAGAGGGTTCATAGCTTCCCTACTGATCAAAGAAGTGAAAGTTTATCAGAGTTCAGGCCGTGGGTTGTGTGAGAAGCTTCAAACTCAACAGGTTCGGACTGATCTTGTAATAACAAGGAGAAGAGAAGACTTGATGAGAGAATAAGATTGTGGAAGAGACTTAAGAGAATAATGAGAGTAAAGAGAGATTCGTGAGACTTAATGAACCAGAGACTAAGAGAGTGAAGAACAGAGATTTAGAACCCAGAAAAGAATAGGAAGGAGGAGGGGAAACCCCACTCTCTCACTTGATTCGTTTACAAATGATAATGAGGCCTTTATAGGCAATACAAGAAGCAAACATTAACCTATATCTAAGGGCTGATAAAGCCTGAGAGAATGGACGGTTTAGATGAAGTCAGATGGTCTTCATACAGGCTGGAGACAGCCTGGGCGCGCCTAGGAAAGCTTGGCCAGGAATAGGCCAGCAATGCACATGAACCTGGCCAGTGATCAGTCCAAGTTCATTCCTTCTTTTGGATAAGCATCTTGAGAGCATATTCCTCTTATCCATCTCGTCCCAAATGATCCCTTGCCTCCTTAGCTTCAATCAGTCACAAGGGATTCGAATTGCTTTGGTTTAAAGTGATCAAACCAAAGGCAAACCCGAAACTGCTTTATTTCTCGACCGTACGGACTGTGTACGGACCACCCGTCCGTACACCTTGACCCGGATTTTGCACATTGCCCAAACTCACCCAAAAGTCGAACCAGGAAGTGTTTTGGGTCGACCATGTCCGTACAGTCCGTACAAGGCCGTACAGGCCGTACAACTGGCCGTACAGGCCGTACAACTGGCCGTACAGGCCGTACGACTGTCCGTACAGTCGACCCTATTTTTGCACTTTCGCCCAATGGCTCCCAAATCTTCCCAAACACTTCCTTCTTGATCATAAGCCCTTCTTGAACCTTGTTCTTGCTCAGCATAAGCTTCTGGACCCTCTTTAGTCCTTGATCAGACTTCTAATGGGTTTTGGCCCTAACTTTGCACATGACCTTTAGTGGTCAATTTCTCACTTCAGGTTTAACAAGAAGAACCACTAGATGGACAATTCATAACAAAACCGTCCATATACCAAGGTTTAGAATTAAACCTAACTTGCTCTATCTTGGCGCAGGTAAACCGGTTTTGAGGACAAAAACTTTTGAAGAGGGAGGGAATGATGAGGACCTCAAGTCAGTAGCTGTACCACCAACTGATGAGATCAACCATACATGCTACATTGGAGCCAGCAGCGACATAGGTGCATTCAAAGAAGGATATCTTTGCAACCATGAAGAGTTTGACCGTGAAACCACTTGCTATATATTCTCAACTCAACCAGAGCACTCGGCTAATTGGTTTCATACCAAAAGGACTAATGGTTTAGGAGATATGTCATTTACAAGTCAGACTATCTACACTGCATCTGGGCTGGTTCTATTTAAGGAAAGCAATTCTTTGCTTAAGGAGTGTGCAACTCAAACTCACGTATGGAAACCAGGAGATCATTACTTACATCTAAGACCACTTGGAGATTTCTTACCATGCACTAAGCCTCACTGGATCAGCCAGATTCTTCACCATCTCAACTTGCATTTTTTGAAGCAGATTTACAATAAATCCCAATGGCTCTTTCTCTCCATGATTGCAAGCATTTTGGCGATTTGTTCCATCAAACAGAAGCTCCCCAAGGCTCCTAGAATCTTCCCAAAGTTGTCAAGATACAAGCTCTTTGTGTGTGCTCTTTTCCTTTCTCTCGGTTTTGTCCCAATGGGTTTTACGGAGGAAGGTTTTTAACGAGGCCACAACCTGCTTTACACATCTCCTAGGTGCTATCTTGGTCCAAGACATATCAGTACCTTATGCTTTCATTTTAGACTATAGTTTTATGCATTTATATTTCCTTGACCTAAAGGAGCCTGTTCCTTTAAGTCCTATATATATGTTTCGCAAGCCCCACTTTTAGGCAGTCTTGAATAAACAGGAAAGCTTTTCTTCGGAAACCCTAGAATTCTCTCTCTAGAATTCGCCTCCTTTCTCTCTGCCTTGTGAGACAAGTACCTCCACGGCCTAGAGAAGCTTTGTGTTGTATCACGAGTCCCTCCATTCCTCGTGTGGTGCACTTCAATCCATCAAGTTACTTCTGTCCAGATTCCTTTGGTTGATTAGATCAATCCAGACGAGTCACCCCTTGTGCAGATCGGCTCCTTCTCTTGTACTAAGAGTCATACAGCCTTTGATAGCTTAGGCTTGTATCAGAGTTTGTGATCCATACAGATCATGAATCTCTTAAGCATCTCAAAGGGCAACAGAAGCTGAACAAGAGGCATGCTAGGTGGGTTGAGTTCATTGAGACATTCCCTTATGTCATCCAGTACAAGCAAGGTAAGGAGAATGTAGTTGCTGATGCACTCTCAAGAAGGTATGTTCTACTATCTTCTATGGAAACAAAGCTTTTGGGATTTGAACACCTTAAGTCTTGTTATGCTGATGATCCAGAGCTTCAGGAAGTTTTTAGAAACACTGAGAAACATGCTAGTGGAAAGTTCTATCAAGTGAAAGGGTTTCTTTTCTATGATAACCGCTTGTGTGTGCCTTGTGGTTCTTTGAGGGAACTTTATGTCAGGGAAGCTCATGGAGGAGGGTTGATGGGACACTTTGGCGTAGCCAAGACACTGTCTACCTTGCAGGAACACTTCTATTGGCCTAACATGAAGAAAGAAGTGGAGAAGGTGTGCTCAAGGTGTGTCGTGTGCAAACAAGCCAAGTCCAAGGTGCAACCAACAGGTTTGTATACTCCACTCCCTATCCCTACTGAACCTTGGGTTGATATCTCTATGGACTTTGTTTTGGGATTGCCTAGAACTAGAAAGGGTAGAGATAGCATCTTTGTGGTGGTTGATAGGTTTTCCAAGATGGCACATTTCATACCTTGCCATAAGACTGATGATGCATCCTTAGTGGCTGATCTATTCTTTAGAGAGGTTGTTAGGTTGCATGGAATGCCCAGGACCATAGTTTCTGATAGGGACTCTAAGTTCCTTAGCTATTTCTGGAAAACATTGTGGGGGAAACTAGGAACTAGATTGCTATTCTCAACCACTTGTCATCCACAAACTGATGGGCAAACTGAGACTGTCAATAGGACATTGTCTACCCTCTTGCGTGCTATCATCAAAAAGAACATTAGGACTTGGGAGGATTGTTTGCCGCATGTAGAGTTTGCATACAATAGGTCAATGCATTCAGCCACTAAGCTCACCCCTTTTCAAGCCGTCTATGGATTCAATCCCTTGTCTCCATTAGACTTGTTTGCTTTACCTTTGAAAGAGCAGACTAACCTTGATGGTCAGAAGAAGGCCGAGTTTGTTAGATCTTTGCATGAACAGGTCAGGAGAAACATAGAGGACCGCACCAAAATGTATGCAAGAAAGAAGAACAAAGGCATGAAAGAGTTGGTGCTAGAACCAGGTGATCTCGTTTGGATCCATCTCAGGAAGGAAAGGTTTCCTAATGAGAGAAAGTCCAAGCTGATGCGAAGGTCAGATGGTCCATTCAAAGTACTCAAGAGGATCAACAACAATGCCTATCAGATTGATCTCGAAGGTAAGTACAACATTAGCTCAACATTCAACGTTTCTGAGTTGGCTCCTTTTGTAGCAGATGAATCGGATTTGAGGTCAAATCCTTTTAAAGGAGGAGGGGATGGTGTGACCACCATTGGGTCAAATGCAACCTCCAGTCAATCCAATTGCCAAGACGCCAAGGAACCAGAAGAGGAGGCTTACCAGGAAGAGATCCAGGAGCTGGAGGAGGAACTAGAACAAGTAGATCCCTATGTAGCCGACTGGATGAGTGGAGAGGAAGAGATGGATCAGAATGCAACTCAGGTGACTTGATCTTCTCAGTTGGACCGATTACAAGACCAAAGACAAAAGCTCAGAGGCAAGCTTTGCTAGCTCTGCTTGAACACGTGAGACAAGAGGAGGAATCGATCAAGAGAGAAGAACCAGCATGTTGGTTTAATGTGATTTCGATTTGTACTTAAATTGAACCAGCAAACCAAAGACAATTAGGATTAGGATTTTTGATTCAGAGTAGTAAACCAATTTCAATTGGGTTTAGGGTTAGGGTTAGACAAAACCAATTTCAATTCGGTTTAGGTTTAGGGTTAGACAAAACCAAAACCATCTCGGTTTAGGTTTAGGGTTAGATGTAGCTTTCTATTTAAGCAAGCGCCGCAGGCAGCTTGGAACTCAATCAATAAACTCGAAATCTTTTAAGCACTTTGCTTGTCTCGTCTTCTGCTTTCTCTGTTCAGCAAAAGGAACATTGATCTTCATCTAAAGGAAGGAATTCCTTGTGATCCATCAACGACAATACAAGGTAATCTTGTGTCATTGAGTAGCAACACATCTCTGAGGCATCACCATCGCCAAGGAGAGTAGTTCATCATCAGATCCGAGTGCTAGTAGCCTCATGATCAACCCTCTATCCATCCCCTTCAAGTGATCCGTGGAGAACAAGCCTATCCAGGCCGCACCATCTTCTTTTCCTTGCTCCTCAAGTTTCTTCTAGGTCACGGATGGGTGCCTTGTATGTCAAGTCATTCCGTACACTTGTACGGATTGCCTTGCCTCCCAAGTAAGCCCATCCTCTTTATTTCTTTGTCTTCTTTATTACCTAAGGTCAATAGGAAAGACTGTCCTACAATGCTTCCCCAAGATACATGCCTCACATTCATCATTCAAAAACACCATACCCGGAAGCATCAAGTTCAAGGCTCTAGTATGTGGATGTCCCAGTCTAGAGTGCCATATTGTGCTCTCAACCCCATTAGACGCACTGATCAGGCAGTGAGCAGGCGATGCACCAGATATCTTAGTCTTCTCTGTTGAGATAAGAAGAGAATGACCAGAAGAAGAAGCTGGTTCATGATCCAAAGAAATAAAGAAACAAGAAGAAGAAGAAGGAGTGATCCGGATACTCCAAGTTGAGACTGGTTCATACAGTCTTGTGAACTAAGTCATTATTAGAATGGAGAAGAAAGAAGCATGGCTGAGTGTGGTCCATTTATCTGAGAGATAAAGAAACAAAGAGAAGAATAGATACCTGAAAAGAGTTTGGTCTGTATAACCTTGCTACACAAGGCAGTCCGTACAGTCTTGGCTTCCAAGTAACCAAACTTAACCTAGAGTGACTTGGAAGGCAAGGAAGGTGGGAACTCGTCCAGATTAATATTCTGAAGCATATTTGAAGTTTAAATGGAGCATCAGACCGTTGAAGAGAGCTGAGGCAAGTGGAGATTTAATTAAGAATAAAAGTCACATGTTCTGCCTAAGAAGAAAGCAGTTTGGACCTGTCACTTTCACTCAACCAGACTGTGCCCATCTCTCTCCTGTCACTATCTACTCCCTCTGGTCGAGATTCACCTTGGCTGCATCCTCCTGGCTTCATCAGAAACCCTACAATAATATTTGTTTAGTAGATTTGTACTTTAATATTTATTTATTCTCTTGCAATTTGTAATCTGGCTATATAGCCACCCCATGTGTATTGTGAAACCTCTAAGGCAGAGGGGAGTTCTCTCTCTCTTCAATATTCTCTTGTTACTTCACTCTCCCCACACTCTTTACTCTCTTAATCTCGTCCATACTCTCTGTGATTCTCACTCTCACTTAATCTCTCTCAGATACTCACTAATACTCTCTTAATCTCTTAGTTCTCCAGCAGCATTCTCCTTGATTCTCCTTTACTCTCATCAGTCTCTTCTCTATAATTTCGACCACACTCTGTTTCTACATCACTCACACACCAGAATCTGTCTATTCTCACATGGTATCAGAGCTTCCAAGCTCCTGAAACCTTCATAGCTTCCGCAAATCATCATCTTCTCAAACTGTCTCCAAAACAGTTTCTGCTACATCTCTTTATCCACTGGTCAAAAGGTCTTCCAAGAGGGAAGAATCTCTCCAGAACTCAAGATAGGACAGTATACAAGTCTCTGTAACTCAAGAAAGCTTCAGCTCAGTCCAGCAAGCTTCATCAAAGTTTCAGTTTCAAGCTCTGTTTCTTGCAAAACCAGTTGGTACATTCTATTGTCCACTGGTCCAAACACTCTAAGATGGAGAGCTCAAAGGAAATGGCGACTTCAGTAGATTCAAGGAGTCCAAAGAAGAAGCCAAACCACCTCATCTGGTCCATGCTGAAGATAATCCATGGAAGAAACCATTCTTGGAGAAAGGTCACTAAAGAAGCATTAAAGCTAAGCTGTTCTAATCATTCTCTGGCCAGCCATGCTGAATCTATGTTTCTGACCAACAAAACCCACGACCAGCAAGAGAACAGGAGGGGTTTGAAGTGTCTCCTTGACCAGAAGGAGAGAATCAAGAAGAGGAGGTATTGGACAGTCAATCCACACCACAAGCCCTTCAAATTCAAGTGATTCACAGCCATGGAGGTTCAAGGAACTAGCTCAGGTTCCTTGGTTGTAAGTTAACCTCCTAAACTCTAATAAGAGCCTGTTTAATTGCTTAAATTATTTCTGGTTGTGTTGTGTATGTGTTTAGTATCTTTGGGACAGTTTAATGGTACTAGAGTTATTGCACCTAGTTTCTGTCCCATGATACTAAAGAGTTGTGTGTGTATTGTTCTAGGAGTGATTAAGTTTGCTAGCATGGTAATGTCTAGTTTCTGTCCTAGAATAATTCTTTGTGTTGTCTCTGGCCTAAGTGAGTTGCTTAGTCTCAGTGTCTGTCTTGTTGCATTGTTAAAGGTCTAGGAGAGTTTTCTGGCCATGTGTTGGATTCATAGTTGTGTAGCTTGATTAGATGAGTTGTCTAGTCTATGCTACTGTCATAAATTGTCATTGCATTCTGCTATTGTCATATGTGTGATAAATTGAGCCTAGATGCCTTGTAATTGATGAGTTATCATACCTGAGCATTTAGTGAATTGGTTGCATGGATTTGAACTGAATGAGTTGTTTGGATTCTGTCCATTGCATTTTCTTAAAGCATTGGGATCAGGATTGGTAAGTTACCAAAGTCTGATCCTAGTGTGTGTGGTCTGATTCTTGCGGGAGTTTGAGTGATGTTTCAGGTACAGAAGGGTTGTCTCTGTCCATCATCAAATCAAGACAAAGAAGAAGACTTTTCCCATGTTGTTCAGAGCCTGCACAAGATGCATATTCCTGTCCATGGAGAAAAAGGCCCATGAGTTCAGAGCCTACAGAGTCTGTATATTCCTGACCATGGAGAGATGTTTTGTGTGTGAAACCGGTTGAAGAAACGCAGCCTGGTTATGATGAGGCCATCCAACCAGTAGCTGAACCAGAGACAAACCAGTTGCACCAATCAGCCAGCCAAAGGACCAGCAAGGATATGTGTTCAGTCAAACCGGCATATCTCACCAAAAAGGAGGAATATTTACATGAAACTAATTTTCATGCATAGTACACTCAACAAGGAGTCAACCACAATTGGATTCATACCAAAATCTATCCGGAGCAGGAAGATATCAATTTTACAAACCGGAGGTTACCCAGCCCGTCCAACCGCGAGTACCCGAGTTTAGAAGCTGTTTCAAGCCCAGTAAAGAAATGCTTTGGCCCAAACCATCTGATGGAATTCAATATGGATCTCTTAGCTTTGCAACAAGCCCAGAATGAAGATGAATGGTGGTGCGATCCTGAGCAGGCTCAAGCTCAAGTCAAAGGATCCAATGTATTGGCTAGCTAAACTACTGATCAAAGCTTGGCTGAATGAGCAGTTTCAATGTCTCATTGGAATGGTCTATGAAGTATTAGACAGAGAGAAGGATAAGAGACTTGATGCGGCCTCTCATAGTCATGGGATGATCATGAAACAGTGTGGACATGGAGAGGTCAAGATGGAGGAAGCAACAGCACGTGGAGGATCCAAAGACCATCAGGAGACACTCCAGTACTCAGTTAAAGTCGTGGTATCATGAAGAAGGAAAGGGAATTAAACCATTGGTTTAATCTCTGATTGTTTAAGGGATTGTAATGTTTTTAATTTGAACCAAAGCAATTTCGTTTTGGGATTAACCAGGGTAAACCAAAACCAATTAGGATTAGGTTTTGTAAACCAATTTCAATTGGGTTTAGGGTTAGGGTTAGACAAAACCAAACCAATTCGGTTTAGGTTTAGGGATTTCGTGTTTTCTTTTATATAATTGTATGCAGTCAGCTGAATAATAAATCAATCAAGTTTAGCAATCAAAAACGTTTCTTTTCATCTCTACTCTTGCTTTGGCGAGTTGAGACTTGCTGGTGAGTAACATCCAGCGTGGGTTCCCAGTTTTGGTGTGTCATATCCAGATCAGAAGCCTTGGAGTATCAGGAGACGTACCATATCTCTTGTGGTCCCACATCGATCCACAAGCCTTGAAGCAGATTGAGTCCTTGATTCTCTGTTTGCAAGGATTATCAAAGGATTTACCTGTAAGTTTATGAAGAATATAGTGAAGAACACTCAAGAACAGCAAGAACAAAAGGGAGAATGGAGAGAATTCGTGAGAGAAGAGAGAGAGAGTAACAAGTAAAGAGGAGGTTTATTTCT
>CAJHQP010010084.1:0-19878 GCA_905132765.1 Moricandia arvensis
CTAAAAAACAATTTTCCCTTGATTTAATACGTTTGTTGGTCTCCATTATTACATAACGTGTATCATCTTTGCAAGCTATAAGAAGAGCACTTGCGTTAACTCATGTTATATTGAAAAGAAACAATATTTCACTTAGAATAGTTATATTAGTATATTTTTTATTTTTGTGTGATAATATAACATAAAAGGTTAGTTAGTTTCTATTCTAAGTGATGCAGAATAGTTGAAGTGTGGTTGTATCATGGGATTCTAAATTACGTAAACACCGTCACACTACAGACGTAGTAAAATAATATAAAGAAATAATATCTCGCCTACACACGAAACCGTTCTTGTTCATCATATTTTATTATCAAATATTATATATATTTTATTTTTGTTTTTATCATTATATAAATAAATTCTTCGCTATATTATAGAAATCGTAATCCTATAGTTGTAATTCTTTATTTTTTGTTGTTATATTAAAAATAACTGATTATTTGTTAAGTTTTAGAATAAGAATATGTTGAAGTTCAGCCAAAGATCCTTAATCTAGTAAGGATTAATTTTGGATCAATATCAATCTCGGCTCATTGGTTTACAATCTTAATCGACAGTCCCGAAACAAAGTTTGGATTTGTGTTTTCTCCAGCCAGTTTTTGTATTGTGTAAAGCTTGTCGTCTTGCGCTAATAATTTTGTAACATCCCGAGTTGTGATATGTGGAAAGGTTTAAGAGAATTGATTTGGCTATCTATGTCACCAAAGTTGACTTACCTTTTCCTTCACACATCCGTTTCGAACTCCAAGGTTAAGCGTGCTTGAGTTGGAGTAGTGAAAGGATGAGTGATCTATCGGGAAGTGATTCGCGATACCGTGCGAGTGAGGCCAAAACACAAAGAAAGGTTGGGTGGTGATTGCAGGGTAAGTAAACAATGATATCGAGCCTTGAAAAAATTAACGCGCGGCTGTCGGACGGGATGGGGCCCATGGGCCGAGAGAGCGGGCGTGGGTGGCCCATTAGCCGTGGGCGGTCGGGGCGTTACAAGTGGTATCAGAGCTGGTTATCCATCTCGGTTCAACCCGAGAGGCGTCTTGAGACTTGTCGTGGGGCGCAACGAGGGCGTTGCGTTCTGTGAGAGGGGTGAATTGTAACATTCCGAGTTGTGATATTTGGAAAGGTTTAAGATAATTGATTTGGCTACCTATGTCACCAAAATTGACTTACCTTTTCCGTCACACATCCGTTTAGAACTTCAGGGTTAAGCGTGCTTGAGTTGGAGTAGTGAAAGGATGGGTGACCTATCGGGAAGTGATTCGCGATACCGTGCGAGTGAGGCCAAAACACGGAGAAAGGTCGGGTGGTGATTGCAGGGTCAGTAAACAATGATATCGAGCCTTGAAAAAATTAACGCACGGCCGTAGGACGGGATGGACCCATGGGTCGAGAGAGCGGGCGTGGGTGGCCCATTAGCCGTGGGCGGTCGGGGCGTTATAAGTGTTATCATAGCTTGTTAGCCATCTCGGTTCTGACCCGAGAGGCGTCTTGAGACTTGTCGTGGGGCGCAACGAGGACGTTGCGTTCTTTGAGAGGGGATGAATTGTAACATCCCGAGTTGTGATATGTGGAAAGGCTTAAGAGAATTGATTTGGTTACCTATGTCACCAAAGTTGACATACTTTTTCCGTCACACATCCGTTTAGAACTCCAGGGTTAAGCGTGCTTGAGTTGGAGTAGTGAAAGGATGGGTGACCTATCGGGAAGTGATTCGCGATACCGTGCGAGTGAGGCCAAAAAATGGAGAAAGTTCGGGTGGTGATTGCAGGGTCAGTAAACAATGATATCGAGCCTTGAAAAAATTAACGCACGGCCGTCGGAAGGGATGGGGCCCATGGGCCGAGAGAGCGGGCGTGGGTGGCCCATTAGCCGTGGGCGGTTGGGGCGTTACAAGTGGTATCAGAGCTGGTTATCCATCTCGGTTCTAACCCGAGAGGCGTCTTGAGACTTGTCGTGGGGCGCAACGAGGGCGTTGCGTTCTGTGAGAGGGGTGAATTGTAACATTCCGATTTGTGATATTTGGAAAGGTTTAAGATAATTGATTTGGCTACCTATGTCACCAAAGTTGACTTACCTTTTCCGTCACACATCCGTTTAGAACTCCAGGGTTAAGCGTGCTTGAGTTGGAGTAGTGAAAGGATGGGTGACCTATCGAGAAGTGATTCGCGATACCGTGCGAGTGAGGCCAAAACACGGTGAAAGGTTGGGTGGTGATTGCATGGTCAGTAAACAATGATATCGAGCCTTGAAAAAATTAACGCACGGCCGTAGGACGGGATGGACCCATGGGTCGAGAGAGCGGGCGTGGGTGGCCCATTAGCCGTGGGTGGTCGGGGCGTTACAAGTGGTATCAAAGCTTGTTAGCCATCTCGGTTCTGACCCGAGAGGCGTCTTGAGACTTGTCGTGGGGCGCAACGAGGACGTTGCGTTCTTTGAGAGAGGATGAATTGTAACATCCCGAGTTGTGATATGTGGAAAGGCTTAAAAGAATTGATTTGGTTACCTATGTCACCAAAGTTGACTTACTTTTTCCGTCACACATCCGTTTAGAACTCCAGGTTAAGCGTGCTTGAGTTGGAGTAGTGAAAGGATGGGTGACCTCATCGGGAAGTGATTCGCGATACCGTGCGAGTGAGGCCAAAAATGGAGAAAGGCCGGGTGGTGATTGCAGGGTCAGTAAACAATGATATCGAGCCTTGAAAAAATTAACGCACGGCCGTCGGACGGGATGGGACCCATGGGCCAAGAGAGCAGACGTGGATGGCCCATTAGCCGTGGACGGTCGGGCGTTACAAATTTATTTGCAGAATCGGTTGAATTATTTAAAATAATTCTTCTGCACTTCCGTGTTTGTTGCTTGTGATTTGTAGGATTCTTTGACTATTAGCATTATTCACTTTTAGTTAATAATGGTGCAGTTTAATCGCTTTTAGTCCTGTTTTTTTAAGACTAGACTATTCAATGGTTTATGTTATTTGTTAATAGCTTGATTTGTCTGGTAGTCAATTTTTGATTAACCGGAAATTTTTTTAAAAAAGAACTGTCTTGTGATTTCATTTCAAGCAATCACGTTTTTTTTGTCGACATTTTTTCATTAACAGACCCACATTAAGGGTATGGTTTAGTTTGGTACACATTGGTTTAGCTAAACTATGAACCACAAGCAACAATCACGATAAGGTTAGTAAAATAAGTGTAAACCACGTGTTGCAAATATGTGGCTTGTGAGGAGATCTCTACAAGTCTCCACGTCTTTGACCTTGACGGCTTCGATGGGTCTTCTTCTCCGGCGAATCTTTTGACGGTTGTTCTGTTCTTGTTGTGGAAGCTCCATAGTTTCCTATAACTAAAGATGTACCAAGATAACCTCTTCGCTGATGATGTCCGAAAGAAACTGAAAAAGCAATCACGTTTATGACTTCGGAGATTCCGTTTTGATTTTGGGATATATAACTTAATTTAATTATTAAATACATGTTTGACCATGAAAAAATAAAAAAAAATTGCAAATATGGTGGAATATATCAGTGATATAAATATTGTTCCATCTTAAGTGATCAAATGATGCAGATGGAAATGAATTTTGTGAAACGACGCTCCAAATCACGTTTGAGAGTGGTCTCCCACATATGAATCCATTTGCCATAAAAATAAAATGTTTATTGATATTGATTACAACATTTATATTTCGTCAATGTTTAACGTAAGTTGTAAACCTTTTTGTAAATTTTTAAAAGATGTTAATTGTAAATATGCATATTTTTGACTTATCTCAAGAAATATATTGGAAGTTTTGCTTACCATATAAAAGTGTTGGCAAAAGACCAAATGAACTTAGTGATAATTATCATAACATGATATGGAAAATACTAGTGTTGTGCACTGAGTTTTGTGGACAATGGTTACTTGTATCTTAAAAAAATGACTAAACCATTAGACAATTGAATTAGTTGGACCAGTCTCAAGATTTTATGTTCATTATAATGACAACCTCGGATCCTTATATTAAAAGTATGTCATGAGAACAAATTGTTATATCATCCAGAGAAATAAGTTAAAGTCTATCAATATAGATGATGTTTGGCGGTAGCTTTACCTAAATGACTAGAGATCCCAAAATAGGTTCAAGGAGACAACTAAGACAAATGAAATTAGCCCAAAGCACTATCAGACTTTGGTCTATACCCCGTTCCTATGATGATTAAACAATTCTACATATAAGGATTATAGGATAAACATTTGTTTTTAATGATATTTATCCATAGCTTTGAGGTATGAATGGAGTAGTACATCATGATACTCCTTTAAACAAAACTAATGGCAAATAACCTTGTGTGTGTGAAATGGCGCCGATTCTAAGAGAATGATGGAAATACTATATTCTCCAAGTTCACTCATGATTAGCCATATATGACGGAAATGGTACCATGAAGACTTTCTCATTAAAAACCTTAGCAAGGAAAACCACAAGGGAGAAAACCGAGCTAAGGGAAAAAGAGTAAAGCCTTCATGGCTAAGAGGATCAGTGTGATGAGAGATCTATGAGTCCAAGTTTGGGATGTATGAACTCACAGACCTTAGAGCTTGCAGCCTTAGTGAAGATGTCATCCAACTGATCTTCACTTCTTGTGTAACAAGGTAGAATAATCTTCTGCTCCACAGCTTGTATAACCTTGTGGCAATCTACCTCAATGTGTTTAGTCCTCTCATGGAAGACTAAGTTGCTGGCAATGTAAATGGCAGCCTGATTATCACAGTGCATGGTGATTGGTTTTGTAGTCTCAATACCCAAGTCTTTTAGCAGCCCCTTGATCCAAACCAACTCGGTGGTGAGTTTTCTCATTGCTATATACTCTGCCTCAGAACTTGAACATGAAACCACCTTCTGCTTCTTACTCTTCCAAGTCACCAAATTTCCTCCAATGAATGTACAATACCCAGTAGTTGATCTCCTATCAACCCTATCTCCATCCTAATCAGCATCACAATATCCAGTGATCTCAGTGCTTCAATTGCATCCCATCTAAACACCTTGACCAAGAGCTTCTCTCAAGTATCTCAAGATCCTTTCCACCATGTTCCAGTGATGAACCTTAGGGGCTTGCATGTGCTGACTAACTTGGTTTACAGAAAAACATACATCTATCCGAGTGATAGTTAGATATATGAGCTTCCCAACCATCCTCCTATACTTCTTGACATCTTCAAAGGGAGTGTCTTCAAACTCCCCCTCTCGCAATACCTTGTAGCCTTCTTCCAGTGGGGTTTTGGCATGTCTTCCTCCAAGGTTTCCTGCCTCATTTAAAGATCAAGTGTATACTTCATTTGGGATAAGAAAAGACCCTCTTTAGAGCGGCATATTTCAATCCCTAGGAAGTACTTCAAGTCTCCCAAATCCTTTATATCAAATGCTGATTTAAAAATGATTTGGTTGAGAGTATACCTTCCTTGTCACTACCAGTGATGATAATGTCATCTACATATACAAGAATGACAACAATCCCTTGCTGGCTGGTTAGTGTGAAGAGAGTGTGGTCAGCTTCAGACTTTACAAAACCTCTTCCATTGAGTGTTGTGCTCAACTTGTGATACCAGGCCCTTGGTGATTGATTCAAGCCATAAATAGCCTTCTTTAACCTTAGTACATTTCCTGGTTTGACAATGTTCTCTAGACCAGGAGGTGGTCGCATGTACACCTCATCTTCCAACTCTCCTTGTAGAAAGGCATTCTTCACATCCATTTGCCATAGATCCCATTCCAAGTTGACAGCAAGTGAGAGGATAATCCTTATTGTATTTAGCTTGGCCACTGGTGCAAAAGTATCAATGTAGTCCTCCTCATATGTCTGAGTGAACCCCCTTGCTACAAGCCTTGTCTTCTTCGTCTCTGGTTTTCCATTGGCTAGGTACTTGATGGTGAAGATCCAGCGGCTTGTTACTGGCTTCTTGCCTTTGGTAAGTTCAGCTTCATACCAGGTATCATTCACTATCATTGCATTAGTTTCATTTCCAACTGACTCTCTCCATTTCCTGTCTTGCATGGCTTCCTCATATGATCTTGGAACATATTCCTTATCCAATTCCCCAATGAAGATTTGATGTTCCTCTGGATACTGAGCAAGAGAACATATTGCGCTTATTGGGTGAGCCACTGCTTCAACATTGAAGTAAACTCTTGTGTTGATCCAATTTGATACAGGTTGCTTGATCCTTGTACTTCTTTTAGTGGCTGAACCTGGTCTGCCTCTTCGTCTGCATGAGCTTGAGTAGGTTCAGGTTCAGGTTCAGTTTCTTGTGCTTCAACACCATCCTGATCATGAACTTCCGAACCATGTTGAACTTCTGGTTCTTGTCCATTGCCCCCTTCAGGATCAGGATGATTGATTTCTCCAGATTCTAGGTCAGTCTCTTGATTAGGAGGAGCTTCTCTGGTGGTCTCCTTTTCTTTTGTGAGACTGATTTCAAGACTTCCCATAATAACTCTAAGGTTATTGGCCTTGTCTGATGTTTGAGACAAATCTTTGAGCTCATCCCAATTCTTCTCTGCATAGAACCCTTTGCCTTCCATAAACTTCACATCTCTGGATACAAGTACTCTTCTTGTTTCAGGATTGTAGCACTTGTATCCTTTCTGTGTAGATGAGTATCCAATGAACATTCACTTCATTCTCTTTGCCTCTAGTTTGTTTCTTTTCTCTCCTGGTATCAACACAAAGCAAGCACATCCAAACACTCTGAAGTGGTGAATAGATGGTCTGGTTTGGTTCAACACTTCATAAGGAGAGATGTCCTTCAGCACCTTAGTAGGAATCCGGTTGATTAAATAGCATGCTGTTACCACATCATCACTCCAGAATCCCTTAGGAACATTTGCATGGAACATCATTGATCTAGCCACCTCCATCAGATGTCTATTCTTCCTTTCAGCCACTCCATTTTGTTGAGGAGTATAAGGGCAGCTTGTTTGATGAACTATGCCATGTCTTGCAAGATGATTCTTCAATGCATGGCTTGTATATTCTCCTCCATTGTCTGACCTCAGTACCTTCACATTAGCCTTAAAGTGGTTTGTTACATAAGATTGAAAATTCATAAAAGCATCTAACACACGATCCTTAGAAGGCAGCAAAGTGATCCAAATGTACTTTGATTTTTCATCTATAACGGTGAAAAAATACTTATGGTTATCTCTAGACATACAAGGTGTGGTCCAAACATCAGAGTGAACTAGGTCAAAGCATTTCTCATAAATGGTTTCTGATGTTGGGAACACAGATTTGCAATGATTTCCTAAGATGCATGCTTCACATTCTAAGTGGTTAAATGACATATCATGCATAATGATCTCTAATGCATGAGTGTGAGGATGACCTAATATAGAATGCCAAGTAGTGTTATCACACAAAGTTGAGTTACTGATCATGCATAAATGAGAAGGTGTAGAGAGTTTAGAAGGCTTAGTCTTTTGGAGATGGTATAAAACACCTTGACTGTTTCCTTCACCAATCACCTTCCATGTCTTAAGATCCTGAAACTCAACATCATTAGACCTGAAAACCACCTGACAATTCAAGTCAACTGTGGCCTTTTTCACAGAAAGAAGGTTAGAAGCAAAACTAGGCATATAGAAGGCAGTTGATTCCCTATCAAACAACTTAAGTTTCCCTATTCCTTCTATCTTCACCTTATCTCTATTGGCTATTATTACATTCCCTAAAGCAGGCCTAGCATCACTAATAAGATTCCTATCACTAATCATATGATGACTAGCTCCTGAATCTATTATGATTGGCCTAGAGATAAGGGAATGTGTACCAGACTTCTTGGAGGAGATAATGGCTTTTGCTGCTTTGATTAGTGGTTCAATGTCACACATTCTGATGGGACCATCATTGTTCACTTCCTTGTTCCACGTTTCTCCTCCATTAGCATCACTGGTAAAGACTGAGTACATGGATGCTCCTTTAAGGCATTGCGCCTCATCCTTCTTGAGTTTCATTTCACCAGACATGAGAGTAAACAAGCTTTGCTCTGGTGCTTTTTCTGACATGTCTTTTCTTAGACTTCTTGTATCCAGGTAACAACTCCATCCTTTTATTCTTCAAAGTTGGCTTCTATTCTCTGTTAAAGAGAGTGTGAGATACTTGTTCTCTTTGAACTAGTGCACACACGCCCTGTAGGTTGGGCAGCTTGTCTTCCCTCAGAACATGCTTGATCAACTGGTTGTATGATGGATTTAGATTCAAGAGAAGGCTGAAGACCTTGTCTTGTTCATATCTTTCTCTTATGACCTCTGGGTCAACAGAAAAAAGGCCTCATCATATCTAGCTCTGCTCATAAGCTTCTGAACTTGCCAAAGTATTGATTAAACTCTACCCTTTCCTGGCTCAAGTTGTTGATAATCCTCTTAACTTCAAATACCCGACTCAGGTTGGACAGGTTCCCATAAACAATTTGAAGACTCTCTCATAGATTCTTGGCAGTTTCACAATGTGAGTAAGCTTCCAAGATTGCCCGTGAGAGAGATTTGTGAATGATCTCAAGTGCTAGTTGATCTTCTTGGACCCACTTGTTTTCATTCTTCAGGTCACTAACCTGATTATCCTCTTGAGTCATCCTCTTTGAAGCTTCAGCCTCCATGATGTGGCTGTCCCAAAGTCCATGACTTTCCAAGGTAACTCTGGCCACTCTTGCTATAGCATGTAGTTAGAACCCTCAAGGGTTACTGGAATAAGATTCTTTATCTTCATTTCCATTGCTGGTTTTCCTTTATCCACTGGACAAAACTATGGACTGATGGATAAAGATGAAGAGTTCATGAATTTGCATAACACAATGAAATATAATTTTCGAAATTGGAAGAGAGCTTAAGAGCTCAGATTATAAGAGAACTTCGAAAATAATAGAGTTTAGAAACTGAACAGAGGAAAAAATAGACTGAAGAACAGAGTAAAAAACAAAGTAATAACAGAGTAAAAACAGAGTGAAATGGTTTAGACTTGCAGAAGTTGAATGAGAATAGGGTCTCAAGAGCTTAGTGCTCTGATACCATGAAATAATGGGAGAATTATAGAGAGTTTATGTGAGTTTAATGAAGAACACAGCAAGAACATGAGAGAGAGAGAGAGAGAGATATTTCGTGAGAAAATAAAGAGAGAGAACAAGAATAAAGAGGAACTGATTTCGTTTTTTCAGTTGTTTCATGGTACATGAATATTTAAAGAGAAACAAATCTCCAAGATACTAATAAAACAAGAGCCCTACAAAACTATTTAACAAGTTTGTCTTGGACAGAAGGGGCACAAGCAGATGGGGTGATAATGACAGCTCCTGAATGGTTTAAACCCTTAAGCCAACATGTGACTACTGCTTCCCAACGGATCTCTTCTCACTTGCTGACCAGAAAGTGACTTCGTAGGAAGGAAAGCTCAATCCGGGTTCATCTAGTTCGTTTGCCTATCTTCTACTCCAAGTTAGGTTGCTTGTACGGACAGACTTGCTCCTCAAGTTAGGTTAGGTTGTACAGACTGACTTGCATTCCAAGTTAGGTTCATCTTGGACTTTTGTCTTCATGCTGACTATTCTTCATGTCAACAAAATTTGGTGCTGTTGTCGGGGAGCATTGATTGCCATTAGATTTAATTTCTAGGATTTAGCCTAGGTTTGCTACTACTTTCAACTTACTAAATTTTTCTTTTCATTTGTTTTTCAGGTGCATGCAAAGACACACCAGGAGAAATAAAGGACAAGAACTACTATTCTATGACCCCAATAAACTCAATCGTACGATCCACAAAGAAAGACGACAAGCATCGATCGACATCACCTACATCGGGTCAACTGACACTTCTTTACGGACAGCATCGGCCGACATCAGAACTCGAGCATCGAACGACACTGATCACATAGCATCGATAGACATCAACTTATCCGCATCGATTGACCGAAGCAGACAAGTTTAGATGGTTGCGACTTTAATACTGACTTGGGGTGAGAATGGGAACCTGCATGACCTCAACGGTCATATCCGTTATGCAGCAGGTCAAAACAGAAGATCAAGGGACCATAATCCCATATACAAAAGCAAAAGCAGACGCTGCAGCAGCTCAACCTGAAGCTAATGCCCAAGCTGCTCAGAGAACACTGGCTGACTACAACCGTTCAGACCAGTTCTACGCTAACAAATCCGCCATTCGTCCTCCAGCTTTTTAGAGGAACGATTTTGAAATCAAGCCTGCCTTCTTCGAACTTGCAGCACAGACACCTTACCATGGGTTAGGACCTGAGCACCCTATGGATCATCTGGAGCGATTTGAGGATCTAGTTATTGCTATCAAATCCAATGGAGTCCCCGAAGATTATCTCTTTTGTAAGCTTTTCAAGTACTCACTTGCTGGAGAAGCTTCATATTGGCTCAAGCAGTTACCACCAGGATCATTGACATCCTGGACTGACATCAAGAATGCTTTCTTGCATAACTTCTTTGATGACGCAAGAGTAGAAGATCTGAGGAGCAAGATTGCTACTTTTTCACAAGAACCCTCAAAATCTTTCAGAAACTCTTGGATTAGATTCAAATCATACCAAAGAGATTGCCCACATCACGAATTCAACGAAGTGCTTCTCAGCACTTTCTTTAGAGGTATTGGATTACAATATCAGATGGCTTTGGACAAAACTAGTGAGGGAAATTTTAGCACTAGAAATCCTGAAGAAGCTACAAGGTTGATTGAGAATCTGGCATCCAGCAGCAGCACCAAGACCACAAACTTTGAAAGGAAGAAATCAACTCCAACTATGATCAATGATCATATTGAAGAGGCCAAGGCAAAATTGGATAGTATTCAGAAAATCTTCAGGAAGTAGGTCACTTTTGCAGAACTAAAAGCAATAGAGTATGGAGATTATGATATTGAAGAAGAGGATGTGAAATACATTAATGGGAATTGTTTCCAGAGACAAGGGAATCCAGGTTTCAACAGGAACTCCTATGGTAATGGTTAAAAGAGTATCTTTTAATCAGGGTTCACATCGAAAACCCTTCAACAACAACTGAACTTATGGATCTTCTTACTACTAGAATACTCCTCTAGAAACTCAAGAAACCAAGATCGAAGCAATGGTTGCCATAGATTTAGAGGGACATCAGAAGATGACTGTTGATTTAAATGGAAAGATAGATGGGCTGTACCTCAACCACAAGTTCGAAAATCTCAACACCCATGTGAAGAAGCTAGAGAAGCAAGTGCTGCAAAACAAGTGAAACCATTAGGAGGCATGAGAGCCTGATCAAGGAGAAAATAGAAGCTGGACAGAAGAACCACGTCAATGCATTGATTGATGATGATTTTTGGCAGGAAGTTAAGAGGGAAAGGCTCCAAGAAGGAAATTTACATGTGGAAAGTTCGATGTAATTCGGCAGTTTGCATTGGTGTCGATTGACACCAAGCAATGAGCATCGATCAACAAAGACTCCTGCAACATCAGTAGATTCGTATGAATCAACTAACGTCAATCGACACCTACAAGAGAAAATTTACTGATAGAGAGATAGCGGAATCGATCGAAAATGTGCCCTGAGCATCGATCGAAAGATGAGAAAACCAGTCTGACTGTCAAGCATCAATGTAATTCGATTGTGCGTCCAACCACAACGGTTTCAGAACAGAACACTAACGCATCTGAGAGTATGGATCTTGATAGAGAAGATGTGGGACACTCCAAGAGGAAGCAAAAGATCCCCAAACACCAACGCGGAGAAGCCAATGAAAAATGGATGGATAGCTCTACCAAAAGAGTTTTCAAAATTCCTTTAGATACTCCTTTTGATGGAGCTTATTATACTCACAGAATGTCGATGTTTTTCAGGTAACAAAGGCGACATACGATGATATAGAGATCATGTTCAATTATCTCTGATAAAATATGAAACATAGGACTTGTCTGAAGAAGAAAAGTGATCATGGGAAGTTCGTGGTTCCATGCTTTATCAAGGGCAACAAATACCCCAATGCCCTCTGTGATACTGGATCACCAGTGAGCATTATGCCAAAAACTATGGTAGATGAGCTGAACCTGAAAGTTGAACCCTCCAATGATTCCTTCACATTTTTAGACTGTTCAAAAGTGAACTTAGGAGGGATGATAAAAGATGTTCCAGTACAGATTAACAACACCCTAGTTCCAGTAGACTTCCACGTGATGGACATCAAGATAGATTAAAACTCTTCACTACTACTTGGGAGAGCATTCATGACTACCGTGGGAGCTATCTGCAATATGAAGCTAAACATGTTGTATTTATTTCTAATTGATCAAAATATTTTCTATGAACTTGTCAAGAATAAGAACAAGGCTATTCTGATTGAATTGTGTGATGATGCAGAACTTGTGGCCACATGCTTCTGCGATTATGAGTTCAATGAAGAGTCGGAAGATGGAGCATCGATCGATACCCAGCCCAAATAATCGATCGACGCGTTTCAGTTCAGCAATCGGTCGACACCCACCCTTCGTTATCAATCGACGACCCTGCTTCATAACCGATCAATAATTACCACGCACATCGTGGTTACAATACAGCGAACCCCGAGTACAACGAATACTAGAGAGAAGAACAGATGATCGAGTACCGTGGTATTACTATGGAAGAGTCTGGTTTTATCACATTTCCCATCGACTCAAGAAATTGACATCGATCAATGGTAACCCTACGCCATCGATCGATACTGGAAAGAAGCAACGTCCAAACTAGACTTAACTGCAGAAAAAGGAATATGGTTATCTACAAATAGATGAATTCGGTATCATGAGAGATCCAAATGGTACGCAAGAGCTATGGATGGCAGACTACTAAATGTCACGAGGGAAGATATAGCAGATATACTTGCCTTGACTAATGGAGCTTGAAACCTTTTCGTGCAACAATCTGGTTATCAAGCATCGACCGACAGTCACCATACACTATTGATCTATACACGTCCGACATGCCAAGGATACAATGAAGTTTACAAAGAGGCAAAGAATATTGGTATTGCGGCCTAGCATCAGAAGACGCTGGCTGGGTGATGAACGCGAGAGTGGATAATCAACATCGATCACCAGTTACTCCTGGCCATCGAATGACATCATACGCGAACCATAACACGAACTTGGAGCAGAAGATACATATATTGGTAATATAAGACCAGATGAGTATGGAATTTGCAGAGACCCAGAGGGACGTGCACGGGCTCTTTATGGGAGAATCCTACATTTATCTAAGGATGATGTAGCATATGCCCTTATTATGGCTAATGGATCGAGTACTTTATTTGGACAGCAGCAGAAGTCATCGATCGACGTGAATCTTCCAGCATCAATTGACATTGAGGGACACAAGAACGAGTCGATCCATAATGTTCCATACACTCCCAAGCATCCTAGATCCATAATGTTCCATACACTGAGCATCGATCGATAGACCCTTTCGGGGGGTACACAAATTTTGTCTTTCCAACGCCTAAAACTCTCCACTATCGATCGATGGGATCAAACCATCATCGATCGACTGGCGTTTCAAGCAAGGTTCGAGAGATTTTGATGTGAGGGCAACAAACTTTTAGGAAAATAAAGATGAGAATGTCATCTACAGAGATGAGAATGGTAACGCACAAGCTACAGACGGAAGAGTAGTGAATGAGCAAGCTTAAGACATCAGAGCAATTCTAGAGAGAGCTAATTTGTTTGAGCAGAGCTACATATGTTTATCAGATCATGCAGCAAAGATCGCTATGTCTATGAAGAATCAAAGGACATACATCAGAGAAGAGATTGATGATATTATGCATGAGATCTACAGAGCTCAAGAGATTTCATTGGATGATTTCTACAAGATGCTAGATGATGTCTACTATCCTATAGACAACTGCCTCACCGGTTTGACTGCACCAATGGTTGAGATGAAGCAATATTTGGATACTGTTCAGAGACAACATGCAATTGGGGCAGACGAACTGGCATCGATCGATGGCAACATCAAGCCATCGATCGACACGGAAGACAACAGACATAAGACGGCAGCAGACATACTATTTGAAGATAGGCTTGATAAGATTACTTTTTCTCAGAGCCTGATGAAAGAAAATATTTCTAACCAATTGGGGGATTTATCAGAGACTACATCTGCCAGACTTAGAATGCTACAGCGCAGTATTGATAAATTACAAGGGGGAATGCATTCAATGGAGTTTGCTAGAGCGGTTGCAGGGAATGAGAACACCAGAGGAAATGAGGCAATTAGGAGCTTCACTGGTACATGGTTTCAGAAGAGCAAAGAAGATGTAGACGCTTGTTTTCCAAGTGTTGATCGAACTCCATACTAGTCGGAGAGTTTACCACGTGGAGCTTAAGACTATAACCAAGCTCTGAGTGGGAGCCAACCCACTGTTTAGTAAGTCTTAATTTCATTTTTTACTTATACTACTATTTAGTTTGAATTTTACTTTGTTTTGTAGATTGTTTGAGTCCACCATCCATCGACACCATAGAGGCACCATCAGTTGACATTAGATCACAACCATACATGCCTACCATCGATCGATACTCTTTTATAGAGTCTGGTATCGAGTTTTCTACTTACAATATTTACTATAAGTAAATATTGTAAGTAGAAAACATACCCTCACCGGAGTTACACAATTTTCGTCCTTCCAACGCCTAAACTCTCCACCATCGATCGATGGGATCAAACCGTCATCGATCGACTAGCATTTCAAGTAAGGTACGAGAGCTTTTGATGCTGAGGGCAACATATTTTCCATTGAGAAAAGAAATATGAGTATGACATCTATAGAGATGAGAATGGTAACGCACGAGCTACAGACGGAAGAGTAGTGAATGAGCAAGCTTAAGACATGAGAGCAGTTCTAGAGAGATCTAATTTGTTTGAGCAGAGCTACATATGTTTACCAATCATGCAGAAAATATCGCTATGTCTATGAAGAATCAAAGGACATACAGAAGAACAGAGATTGATGATATTGTGCATGATATCTACAGAGCTCAAGAGATGTCACTGGATGATTTCTACAAGAGGTTAGATGATGTCTACTATCCTATAGAAAACTGCCTCACCGGTTGGACTGCATGCATGGATGAGATGAAGCAAGATTTGAATATTGTTCAGAGACAGCATGCGATTGGGGCAGATGAACTAGCATCGATCAATGGAAACATCAAGCCATCGATCGGCACTGAAGACAACTGTCATAAGATGGCAGCAGACATACTATTGGAAGATAGGTTCGATGAGATTACTTTTTCTCAGAGCCTGATGAAGGAAGATATTTTTCAACAATTGGAGGATTTATCAAAGACTACAGCTGCTAGACTTAGAATGCTACAGCGCAGTATTGAGAAACTAAAAGGGGTAATGCATTCAATGGAGTTTGCTAAAGCAGTTGCAAAGAACGAGAGCACCAGAGGAGATAAGGCAATTAGGAGCTTCACTGGTACATGGTTTCAGAAGAGCAAAGAAGATGTAGACGCTTGTTTTCCAAGTGTTGATCCAACTCCATACTAGTCGGAGAGTTTACTACATCGAGCTTAAGACTATAACCAAGCTCTGAGTGGGAGCCAACCCACTGTTTAGTAAGTCTTAGTTTCAGTTTTTTACTTATACTACTATTTAGTTTGAGTTTTACTTTGTTTTGTAGATTGTTTGAGTCCACCATCCATCGACACCATAGAGGCACCATCAGTTAACATTAGATCACGACCATACATGCCTACCATCGATCGATACTCTTTTATAGAGTCTGGTATCGAGTTTTCTACTTACAATATTTACTATAAGTAAATATTGTAAGTAGAAAACATACCCTCTCCGGAGTTACACAAATTTCATCCTTCCAACGCCTAAAAATCTCCACCATTGATCGATGGAATCAAACTGTCATCGATCGACTAGCGTTTTAAGCAAGGTATGAGAGCTTTCGATGCTGAGGGTATGAAATTATTTACCTGTGATTTGATTTTTACTAACCAATCCGGGACGGATTACGTTGGGGACAGTGTAGGGGAGGTTCGCTAATGCTATTTGATTTGTTTTGAGCTTTATTTACTATATATATATTGAGTCAAGAAGGGGATTATGATCAAGGTTTATTATTGACTAACCACACTTTAGCACCATTTTTAGAATGTTGTTTGCAGAGATTACTAGAGAAACCAATTGGATCATCTTGCCACTATATCACACTTGCTTAGAAAGTTTAAAGTAACCGAAGCTGATTTCCAACACTAATCCTGACTTTATTTGCTTACTTTAGGGCTTGGTATACAGTGGATCGGATTTCTTTTGCAAGTCTGTAGGTACGAGGCATTGCACCTTTGGTTCCTTTCTCTCTTTCTCTTCAGCATCTACCTAAAGCTTAAAAGATTGAGATGACTTCCCCAGATGCAGAGGGGTAGGAACATTACCATGACCCCACTATTCTAATTTGGAGGAACAATCACACATTGTTGGAAGCGAAGGGTAGGTACATTACCGATGACCCCACTATTCACCTACAACTTTGCCCAGAAAGCAAAAAAAAAAGAAGAAAAACGAAAATGAGATGGCAAGATGGATTGTATCAGCATCACTGTCCATTAAGTTTGATATCTAAAAAGATTCAGAGAGAAAAGGGGGAAGAAAGGAATCAGAGAAAACTTTGTGCCTGGTTGTTCAGATACTTGCAGAGGTAAGAGTCTATGTGTCCTTTGATCAATACTCCCAAGGTAAAGCCTACACTTTTATTTTATGCAAAGAAATGAAATCAGTAGAGGGGTGAGTCAGACTAGTATTTGCTAAGTTGTTAGTAGAATCGATTTGGTTGCTATACTAGATAGGGTATATAAAGTTTCTCTATGATTGACTTGATAAGATGTGGTTGCAATAAAGTAAGGTGACAATTATACTTAGACATTATGTGAGTCTATGCTTTTCAAAACCTCTTTCAGAGACTTAGTTTGTTGAGGACAACCAAAATGTTAATTCTGGGGAGTTGATATAGCCTATTTATTACCAGTTTTAGGCCATGTTGTAGCTCTACTTAGGGTCTATTATGTGTGTCTAGGATATATTTTTGAGTATTTACAAGTCCAGGAATTTTTTGGAGATATATGAAGATACTTGGAGATTTTGAAGAATTTAAGGAGAATAATCCATAGCTTACCATTTGAGTAGTCGAAGTACAAGACTGTCATCGATCGACGATACAACCTTGGAATAGACCGATGTTAAAAGTCCAAGGTCGATCGATGCTGCACACTTTCCATCCATCGACATCCATTCGCAGACAGCCGATTTAAAAGTCCAAGATTAGAGACAAATGACGAGAATGTCCTGGACGAGTTTTGACCTAAGTTTTAGGGTTTTCATATTCATATTTATACTATGTATTGAGAGCATGCAGAGTGTGCAAGTGCAGGCAAGGTTTGACACAACTTATAAAGCTTTATAGTTTTAGGATTTTTAGGAGAGAAGATTCATAACTCCATAGGGAGATTTGTATTGGAACCCTAGTATTTTATCTATGCATTATATTCAAACTATTGTTCTTTCTTTGATTATATTTGAGTAGTTATCAACTAGATTTGGGTTGAATGATAGCAATCATGGATTAGCAAAAAAATAGAATTGCTAGGTTAAGTTAATATCCATCAAATAAGTTGTGCTTAATGTTTGTATTCTAGAGTATCTAACTAGGATCTCGAAAGTAAGACATGGATGACTGCGAGAGTAGGTTCTATGCCAGAACATACTCCATTGAACTAGGCTGTTAGGCGCATGCGAGAGCTGGTCTAATAAGTCTTGTGGACTTATCAAATCTCATTCACACTTCCTACTGATTTCACTGTCGATCAACATCAGGCCTTAGCCATCGATCGATGATCTTTCTTTTTGCTCGCACACGAGAGCTGGCTTTAAAAGGGTCAGAATAGTTAATATTTGAGTTCTAGAATATTTACATTTTCATGCGTCCTATCCCCTATAAGCCATTAGGCTTGAAACCCTAGATCTAGCATATTTACATTTGCATCTAGTTAGTTTATTAGAATATTTCCATATTTGCATATTTGCATATTTCCATATTGCATATCTACTTCTTGATAAGAAATATTTCTTTAACTGATTGTTTGCCACCAATATATATATATATTCACCTAACTTAATCTTAGAAATAAAAAAAATTATTGTGTGTCATTGGTCTATGTGGATTTGATCCCTAAGTAGTACACATGATTTCTCTTGGCAAGAATATTATTTTTTTGTTAAGACTAGGGTCAATTTGATAGTTATTTGTTTAGGAAATTTATACCCTGTTAGAACAGTAAAAACAGTCATGTTAGCTTGGTTAACCATCTCTGGTACTCTAGGTTGATCTCTCTCTACTCCAACATGAATTTGAAACTCTTCTGGTCCGTGCGTACCAAAAACTTTCCCTTACTAAGTAATGGTTACACTTTTTTATGGCTAGAACTATCTCAATGAGTTCTCTTTCTTAGACTGATTTGAGGCGCTAACGATTAGATAATGCTTGACTGTAGTAAGCAAGTGGCATCTGATTCTGCATAAGAACCGCACCGAGCCCCACCCCGATGCGTTTGACTCGATAACGAATGTAGCTCCAAAATCTGGAAGAGCAAGGACAGGTACTGTAGTCATAGCGGTCTTGAGATTTTGGAAACATTGCACGAGCCTCTGAACTGGTCTTTCTTTGAGTAAATTTGTCAATGGTCTCACCACTAGTCCATAATCCCTCACAAATTTCATGTAGTACCCGTTTAATCCCATAAAACCCCGTAGATCTTTAATGTTATTTGGTTCTAGCCACTCTACCATTGCTTGTATTTTCGACCCATCACTAGATAACCCCTCATTTGTGATCATATGCCCCAAATACTCGATCTTCTTACCGCCAAAGCTGCATTTCTTTTGGTTAGCATACAACTGGTGGTGCTGTAGTTGTGTGAGGACCTCTCGTAAGTGTTCCTGATGTTCTTCCTCATTACGACGGTAAGTATATCTTTAAAAACAGCAGCACATACCTTCCTAGATACAGCCTGAAAACCTCATTCTTAAGGGACTGGAAGGTTGCTGGTGCATTTGTCAGTCCGAGCGGCATTACAAGGAACTCATAGTGGCCGTCATATGTTCTGAAATCTGTCTTGGGTATGTCCTCACTTCTAACCCTGATTTGATGGTATCCTGCTCGCAAATCCAGTTTGGGAAACACCTTCGCCCCTTGTAGCTCACCCAACAACTGATTTATCATAGGGGTGGGATATTTATCTTCTACGGCCACCTTGTTTAGTGCTTTATAATCTACGCAGAACCGTCAGCTTCAATTCTTCTTGCGTACCAGCAAGACAAGACTCTAGAATGGGATACCACTCTCCTAGATGATTCCTGCTGCTAGCATAACTGCTATCTGCCTTTCTATTTCTGCCTCTCTATTTCTGCCTTTCTATTTCTGCCTTTTGGGCGTGTGGGTACCTGAAAGGACGTACACTCACCGAACTTTCCCATGGTTCTAACACAGTGGAGGGCTCTCTTCCTCGTGAAGGAGGTAACCCTCTAGTTTCTTGAAAGACATGACCAAACCTTCTTTAACCCAGAGGTATTTATATAACTTTTTATTTATCAGTTTAAGACTATCATTTGAACCCTATTTTGGGTCTACTATATATGTTTAGACAGTATTTTAGAGTCTTTTCAGGTCAAAGTACATTTTTGAGCATTTTGGAGATAATGGAGTTTGGTAGAGCATTCAGAGAGGATATCAAGTTGTTATTCAGTCAAAGTCGAACTCA
>CAJHQP010010085.1:0-19876 GCA_905132765.1 Moricandia arvensis
ATTTTGGGATGGGAACCGATGCAGAGCCAATAAGTTTTGGCTAGCTTTGATCTTCTAAGTGGCCAAAAGTTTGCAAGAGCTTGTCCCGTGTTTGAATCTAAACCGGATATTCCAATTTTCTTGAACCATTACCGGTTAATTTCATGGATTTCGGCCTTTAGAACATTAGTCAAAAGATCCTTTTAAGATCATATAAAAAACATTTTGGAAAAATTAAAAAGAGAAGAAGAGAAAATGAAAGTGGATCTCTTTAATTCGGAAATAGAAAATATTCATCAAATACCCGTCCAAAAAGGAAGAGCTCAAAATATTGAAACTTAAAAACGACACATATCATTTTATTTGCATTCTCAAAAAAATATATAGGAAATCTATATAAGTAAACGAGAATCTAAGTTAAAAAGAACGTAATAAACTAGTTTTGTACCATGATTGTAATCGAATTCTACTTTGCATAAAGCTCAGCAAACAAAATCTAATATGTATGTGAGTTAACTCATGATAATAATTCACATGTGCAATTGCTTCCATAATGGGTAACTGAGAAGCCGGAGCCGCACCGTTCCAGACTAACATAGGCAAAGTGTTCAAGTGTTTTTCCTCAATATTGACCTAAATAATCAACATGTGACAACATTAAAACACGTAACGAAATGTGACCCACGAAAAGGTTGTATATTAAGATTCTGACATCGTTACTTTTTCTTCTCAGCAATGGGATCATAGGTAGGTGACATACTGCGCCTAATAATAATAAACATATATAATATCGTATCTTTTTATTAAAACGATTCTGCTTCTAACTGTTATTATATCCACCACCCCCACCTCAGGACATGTTCCATGCTTAAACCATTTCTTCTATCTTTCTCTCATCTTCCACTGCATACACTGTTCATCATCATCATCACACTCATCATACACTCATGGATCAAGACATCGTTCTCAGCTGCACACAAAGGAAAGACGATTCGATGCAAAGCAGCAGTATGTAGAGAAAGCAGGAGAAGCACTTGGTCATACCGAAGAGATCAATTGATCCACCTCAACCTGGACGAAGTTCGTATTAAAATCATTTGTACATCTCTCATGTCACATCGACCGATGCTCAATTACTGGAAATTAACCCATGTAAGTATTACCCGATATTACATCAATCATTTACATTCACAACTACAGTCAACGCCATATATATCTCATCCTCAAAATTGTCACCTTGATCGAGCCCGTTTCCTCCAGCCGTGTCCTCGTGTAAAGTCCCTATAGATCCTAGGACACGAAAGCAGTCGCGTGAATGACACTTTGCGTCACATGCTTTACTAGTTTATTTTAAAATTCTCACTCTTGTACATTTCTGCACTAATACACTAGAATTATATGTTGTTTCTAATCCAGCTTGCGTGACCGAGAGCACTAGGATGAGAACGTGGACGGATTTAAGCAAGGCGACATAGTTTTTTTTTTTTTTCCTTTTTTTTTTTTTTTTTTAAACCTGGAGGGATCTCAACCCCCAGGGGACTAACCCCTCGCGCGAGGCAGCCCATTTGTACTATGGGGAATTAGATACCCCAATTGCCGACCAAGCCCATGGTGAATCTGAGGGGGATCGAACCCGCGACTCTTAGAAAACCTTGGATCTCTCACACCACACTCGACCATGAGCAAGGCGACATATTTTGCCAGTTGTTTACCCTAACTGTGAGGAATGTAAAGACTGTAAATCCCCAAAGAGCAACTGGTGCGGGAGATTTTGCGACGATTTTCTTGTCAAACACGAGACGATATGGAAACAAGCTCCTAGATTCAGAGACTCCTCCGGTGAAGTATCACCACCATATGTACGTGTCTAGTTTCTCTGCAGATCCAGTGTAGATATCGCATCATACTCGTCAAGATCTCCCTGACCATCCCTGCTTCACAAAGCGGCTTGCTCAGCTGTTGCGCTGGAAGAGATCAACATGCGTAGAAAGTGTATATTGGATGCTTGTCTTTTGTCGATACTCACTACACATCGATCGGAGGAAGACAAATGTACAGTCCTACTTCTACAGTACGGTCAAATATAATGTTAAAGCCCATTAGGTTTTGCTGCAAAAGAATATCGTATGTGTTTGATCGTCCAGTAAAACTCTTCCATGACACAGACAAAGAAACGAGCAAGAACCAAAATAAATATCCGTGTGTAAACAGGAGTAGAGAGATGAGCAGCTTGCGAAAGAGTGGAACGTGAGGGTATGGAGGATCGGTGTACGCACGCGATTAGCCATTAGTGTAATCGTGCCTGTGAAGAGGAAGAGAGGGTGCTGTTGAAAGCTGCGCGGTACCTTTCAATTAGTGAATTTTCGATAATCTAATAAAGGAAGAATAGAATCAGATTTACACAATCTAACAACAATTTGTTCCGAAGAATAAACAAATCTGATTCCGACGCGAAACAAGAGAAGAGATAGAAGAAACAGACAATAATTAATCGTTTATTCGGATGAGTCTGTAAGAAAAAAGATAAAACATGATTATAAGCCAAACAGGTCGCAGCAGGAGCCAAATGGCTGCGATGCAGTACGGGCGTGGAAGAAAGATCATCGGGTGATCTTAACAATCCGACAAGTTGTGAAATAGGTTTGGTTATTTACTACTTGCACTATAGAGCCGGTCTCAACTTCTCATTTTCTTCATATGAAAATGCTTAAGGGATAACACGTAGTGGAACTGAAATAGTCAAACATGCACGCGGTATAGAGTTAAAACATAAAATATAATGTATTATATGCTGTGGTTTCGACATTAAAAAGTTTACAAACTTCAGCTCTTAACTCTTCAATATAAAATATAATAAAATACAATATATAACATATATAGTTGACAGATTCAGATCCAAATATCCCAACTCTAAAAGCACAAGAAATATAAATACAAATGTCATCCCGCAACCGAACATCTCCATATCTGAAGACTGAAGTGCTGGACCTAACTGGATCGTATCTCATATTATATTTTTCGCCTACGTGTTGTTACTTGTTTGTTCATGTTATAACTTTTTTTTAAAACTACAATTATTGATGTCGAGTAGGTAAAAGATTCGGCGTCACGGACTTCGTCAACACGGCTTCATGTGGGGGAGAAGACAATTAGCCAAGTCTGTTGATCTACAAAACTTTTATATATATATAAAGTTTTCAAATCAAATTAAACGTGCAGACATAATTTAAAAAAAAAACATTGTTGTTGTTGTGAAAAAGGTGATTAAAGAAATGACAGGAGGAGGAGTTGACTACAGTTTTGAATGCATTGGTTTAGCTTCCTTGATGGAGGAGGCTTCAATAGCACCCGCACGGTAAGGTTTTTTTTTACCGGTTTTCTATTTGGTTTAACAGTTTTCTATGCATAGACCAAAGTAAATTGGTTTTACTATTAATTAATTTGTAGGGGTCAGGGAAGACGGTAATATTGGGGATGGAGAAGAACGCTTCGCCAATAAGCTTAGCTAGTCAAGCTATTCTCAGAGGTAGAACTGTCTGCGGAAGTTTGTTTGGTGGTCTAAAACCCAAACTTGATATTCCCATTCTCGTCGATCGTTATTTGAAAAAGGTATTAAAGCAAATCTATTTTGAATTAAGTAGGAAGACAATGATGATATATACATACATATAACATATGTGTTTATTTATAAGTGAAAGAAAATGGATAAATTTGTCAAATAAACATTTTTTTGAAAGTTTTTACCACAAAAATAGATCTCAAAAAAAATGATCAAAATAATTTTTTTTATTTTAAATTTATTTTTTAATTTTACACTTTATCTCCAAAAACGTATCCCATAACTCTAAACCCTAAATCTAGATTAGTTAACTCAATGATATAAATATATATTTACACCATTTAATAAAAATTATTATAGTCATTTTTTTTCCGTCAAAATTATTTTCATGATGAAATTTTTTTTAAATCTATCTTAAGATATTTCTCAAGAAAGAAAAATATGATAATAGTAATTATTTATTGAAAATAACTATTTGTAACCTAGGGCATTCTTTTTTTATTATGTATAGGAGACATGTGATTTTTCTAATTTTAAATAAATTTCAGGAGCTTAATTTGGACGGTTTTATCACACACGAGTTAAGCTTTGCGGAAATTAACAAGGCTTTCGATTTACTTGTGGAAGGGAAATCTATACGCTGCATTATGTGGATGGCTAAATAATTACTTTCTGTAAGAATCTGTTGATCCATCCATTTTCCCGAATATGGCTGGGAAAATATATGTCATTTCTTTGTTGGACATTTTTCGTGTGTAATTTACTCTTTGTTGGGCTCAAATCATATATGTATTTGCATATCTTTTGGTCTTCTTCATATCTACAAAATTTTAAACTAAAGTACGTGATCGAATTGGCTGACATTATTAAAATATGGCATAAATCATTTTCTAGCTAGAGGAAGTTGAATCTTTATTTATTTATTGGTTACGGATTGTTTAATTTATAATGAAATACAAACAAAAATTTCAATTATCGTAAGTATGGTGTGATTAGACCTAGACATATTTAACTAATTATAAAATCTGAATCCAACTCAAACTGAAGATTTAGATTCATCTTTGATCCAACTCAAATATGAATAAAATTCCAAATAAGATTTAGAAAGATGAACTCAAAACCTAAAAACCAGAAATTCCGTTCAGAACGTGATGCTGGAATATCCATATCTACTCAATTGATCTTCATTTAGGGCTTACTAGGTGGCCGGCCCGCACCCTGTGCGGACATGAACAGATTCAGTTATGAGCTTAATAGTGGTTGGGTTTTGGCAGACACGGATTTTATATCATAAAACCACTGTGTTTGGGGTAAAGCAACTACACATGCAAATGTTGGTACTCTATATTTTACATGGACGTGATGGAACAAAGTATCTTCAGTACCAGAGTGCAATATATTGTGTGTATGTATAATTGCAACATCATTAAAAATCCTAATATGTGTGTTTAAGATGTAATTTTATTACTCATCACTACCCATCTGAGAAATCGAAAAGATAAATAATTGTAACAATTTCTATATTTTCCTTAATTTATTGGAAAAAAGTAAAGGTACAATTAAGTACCCTTGGCTACGAAATATTTTGAAAAACTTGTTTGTAGACAACATTCAAAGTTTTCGTCTCCGGTTTCCTTTCTTTACCAGTTATTAGGATTTTTAATCCCGATCTCGATTTAACTCTTGAAAGTGCGACGTAGAGCTGACAATGAGAGAACTATGGCCTAGGCAGAAACAAACCAACGCTTTCTAGTGTTTGACCTTGACTTTTGTTGATGGTCATCGCGAAAGCCAATGTAATGGGAAACTGTCTTCGACGCATTCTGAAGGGAAACTTTGTGTCAGGTGGTGTGACAAACATTCTAGGAATCCAGACCTTGTCTCTAGTAATATTGTTTCCGGTTTTAATTCTAGCTTCTAGCACATGGGGCAGTAACTGAGTAACAATTAGCCTAACCCTCTTCTTAGTGAAAAATATTCATATAGTTTTCATTTTCATCAGCTGATTTCCATGCGTTCGCTGGATAACGAAGTGTGTTGTTTCAAAGGTTTCAAATCCTTAATCATCGTACTAATTTATAATAGAAGCCACAGATTTTATGATTTGTGTATTAGAAGCCATAGATTGTTTTATGGTAGTGGTTTGTTGAGGAAGAAATGGAGCTTATTATAATAAGAATAAGGAAACACGTTGAGACATAGGGTTTTCGTAAACTTGCTGCATATTCCTTAGAATCGTATCTCACGATAATTTCTAAAATATCATATACTTACTATTCCTTAAATTAGGCAAATTCAGTTACCATATTTTAGATAATCGTATTAACTATGTTTTTTCCTTACAATTTCCTTAAATTCATATGGTTAAATGGAAAATTAATAATCATAAAATCAGAATTGTTTTGAATTCTGATTGGCCGAAAATATAGTTGGCAAAAATATTAAAAAATCTGAAAAGGCAGTGGCATACAATGTAAATAACTTCAAAAAGTGAAGGCAAAATCTTAGGAGAGATTCTTCTTTAATATATAGAGGGATATCATTATTAAAACAAATAAATTAAATAGGAAGAGTATGAAAATGTGTTCTCATTTTAAAAATTATTAGAAATTTTGAAGTTGTTTGTCTCTTTATGAATAATTCAAACCTTTTACAGAAATATTAGTTATATAAATTAATCATATTAAAGTATTAATACTAAATCATTGACATATTTTTTCATAAAATTTTACCAATAAAATATTTTTAGATCGACCGAAACAATGAAGACATCTGTGATTGGAAGTTCCTCTCATTTTAATTTTAGACTAATTATTGTTTTCAAAACCAAACGTTTATGACAAATCAATGAGCACTCTTGTCATGGAATGGGAAGAACATGGACCCCAATTTGATGAAGCATGTTGATGGACTTTCCATGAAACCCAACGATCTTATGTCCATCTTTGTGGAGTATGAAGCTTGGTACTGTACCGAATCCAAAAACATTAGAGTAGTTTTTGTTGGTAGTGAACCTAAGCATGGTTATAACTCCGGATTTATCATCGTAGTCACCCTCCACTGATATGAGATATTCTGCAGGATCACTTAGCGTGAACTGAAAAAAAGAGAAGGATAATAATTAGTTAACTATATGTTATCTATAGCTGTAAATTATTAAGAAGTGAATCCATGACCTCTTGGACATCAGATAGGGTCTTGCTCCCATGGTCATCACTGAAGACTACACGACCGTTTTGGGCATACATAAACTTGACAAACCCTATAACATTTTTGGTTAGTCCAATGTATATCTTTTCAATACGGTTGAAAGAGTTACCGTCGTCCCAATAATCTCCTCCATCGCCACCCTGTGCGGACATACTTACAACAAAAAAAGAATCACAATTATTAAAATCTAAGCAAATTAAATGCGGACATACTTACAACAAAAAAACTAACTACGGCGAGAAACCCTAAAAATCATGATATGATTTTTTCCTTCGACATTGACCTCTATATATATGAAGTGAATCATATAGGTTTGTAACGACGCCAAGAAAATATTCATAAAATAAATTATGAACCGTTTAAGTAAAGATAGATAATTTTTTTTGGAAGAAAATTAAATGCATATGATATGATTCTAATTTGCGCAAATAATCAATATGATTTACCGTATTAATTAATATTCTTACGCATGTAATCAATATGATTTACCGTATTTTTAGTAAGGGATAGTAGTAAATACGTGTATTAATTAATATTCTTGCGCAAGTAATATTAATTACTTTCCTACTCCTTCAATCTGTCTTATTTATTTAGTAAATATTCAATGTATTGAACATATAAATATTCTTGCGCAAGTAGAAATAATTACTTTCATACTCCTTCAATCGGTATTATTTTTTTAGTAAGTATTCAATGCATTAAACATATAAATATTCGAAATACAGTTTGATATAATTAATAATATTATTTCAATTTAAACAAAGAATCATCAATTCGAATTAATAATATTATTTCAATTTAGTTAAATAAGTAAAAATAAAGATTATGATAGAATTCTAAATATTTTAGTTGATCTAATCTTTAATATGATAAAAAATTTCAAACTTATTATTTACGAATTTGACATAGATACTATATATCTCACAATTCATATATTGTATTTTCCTTTTTGTTTTTTATTTTCTTTATAATTATGAGTGCATGTTATTCTTTCTTTATAAATCAATCTTGAGTTCTCTTTAGATTTTGATCAAAACAATGATCAAAATTATTATAAACTTTAAATATATATAAATTTTACTTAACGTAAATAATATAAAATTTACTTAACGTAAATAATATAAAATTTACTTAACGTAAATAATATAAAATTTACTTAACGTACAAGACGCTGCGCACCTGTACAAACAACTCATCAAGTCAGAAAACTATTATACAAACACATCAAGATGAATAATGAAATAAAGAAACAAACAAACCTTGTTCTACAAGGACGTCATCTACAACTTTGGCAACCTGCAACACATATTTAAAAAACAATTCGAATATTAGCCAAGGAAACTGGAGTAAGCGTGAAACAAAAATAATAATTTCATTTTAAAAACCTTATTAAAATGTTCATATTGTCTGTTTCTTAATCCAAACACTCTATACTTCAAGTTCTTAAGCCATTCTCCTCTGTCATTCCCCTGTAACACACATGTCTAAAACTTCAGAAACAAGTAAACAGAACTAAACAAGCCACGCAAAGAAAAAAAAAAGACTCACCTTTGTTATGATTTAATCCTTCGACATTGACCTCTATATATATGAAGTGAATCATATAGGTTTGTAACGACGCCAAGCAAATATTCATAAAATAAATTATGGAACCATTTAAGTAAAGATAGTTAATTTTTTTAGAAGAAAATTAAATGCATATAATACGATTTTAACTTGCGCAAGTAATCAATATGATTTACCGTATTTTTAGTAAGGGATAGTATTAAATTATGTATTAATTAATATTCTTGCGCAAGTAATCAATATGATTTACCGTATTTTTAATAAAAGATAGTAGTAAATACATGTATTAATTAATATTCTTGCGCAAGTAATATTAATTACTTTCCTACTCCTTCAATCTGTCTTATTTATTTAGTAAGTATTCAATGCATTAAACATATAATATTTTTGCGCAAGTAATATTAATTACTTTCCTACTCCTTCAATCAGTCTTATTTTTTTAGTAAGTATTCAATGCATTAAACATATAAATATTCTTGCGCAAGTAATATTAATTACTTTCCTACTCCTTCAATCGGTCTTATTTTTTTAGTAAGTATTCAATGCATTAAACATATAAATATTCTTGCGCAAGTATTATTAATTACTTTCCTACTCATTCAATATGTCTTAATTTTTAGTAAGTATTCAATACATTAAAAAAAATAAGGTTAATATTTATAGAGCTTTCCTTTTTTGTTATGTCGATGAGAAAAATAAATCAAAAATGAATTTTCAAAAAATCAACCAATAGAATTGCGTTATTTCGGCTGAGAAGGGCTCTGTGAGCGCCACGTGTCAAATGTACTTCTCATTTAATAGTAAGGAGGATTTGCCAAATAAAAAAAAGAAAATTAGATTTGCAGAGAGAGAGAGAGGATAGAGAGATGGGAAGAGAGAGGGAGTGGTTTGGAGTAGTTCATGAATTTGGGCTTTAGAGCATTTTCTAAGGCAAAACTTCAAATTTGAAATTTGATGATGTGAGAGCATGTTTATTGCTAAAACCCCTCATTGGGGTTCTTAGGCCATGATTAAGGGGGATCGCTAAGTGGGTTTCTTAAGGTGTGTGACCCATGAACAGTGTAAGGATATGTTACAAAAACTATAAACTAAGAACCGGTTTTTAAGAGTTTCTTACACTGTTCACGAACCCCACTGACACGTGTCGACTCGCGATTGGTTCACTAAAAAAAAAAAAACCTTAGAAACCCATAGGGTTAACTATGCTCTTAGCTTTTTTTTTACTTCTTCTCAAATTTAAAAAAAAAATTAAAACAAACCAATCGTGGGCCACAACGTGGCAGTGGACCCACGAAACCGTGTAAGATACGGTTCTTAATTAAGAACTTTTAGAGGGAATTCTTAGGAAAAATGGTGGAATCCACCACTACTTTTGGTTAAGAACCCCCAATAATCATGCTCTGAGTCTCCAAAAGAAGAACTTCAGATCTAACTTTAAAATTTCTATATTTTATATAGTCGTTATCTTTGATGAAATTTTATAAGAGTCACAATACTTTCATATTACAATATTAAAAATTATTATAATTAATATAAATCAATAAATATTACATTTTAATACAAACTACAAAAAATGAACAGTAATTAAATCTTTAAATTAGAGACTAAAAAGATAATTATAAAAGTTGAAAACGTATATAATTTTTTATTAAAAATGTATAAGATAATAGAATTATAAAGACTAAAATGATAAATATAAAAATTGACAAGATTATTATAAAGACTAAAAGTTTTAAAATTGTATAAAAAAATTAGGACTATAGTAGTGATAACAGTAAAAATTAACAATATTATTTAAAAATAGATAATTGCAAGGATTTAGGAACTTTAAATATGAAATATTGTACAGTAGAATTTTAAATTTGAAGTTTCACTGTTCAAAATTCAAAATTTAAAGTTTTGAAGTTGCTTTTGTAAAATGTAAGAATTCTTATTGAAGTTTTGAATTTGATTTTGTAGATGCTCTTATTTTGGGACATCATCTCCAATGCCCAATCTCCTCCTCATATTTCGGGACATCATCTCCAATGCCTAATCTCCTCCTCAATCAATCTCCTATGCACCATAAAATATACTATACCCATCAAACATTAATGAATATGTGAAAAGACCAAAAGGACATATTTTAATTGGAACCAAGAATGTCCCAAACCAAAATCAAAATCGACATCCAACATAACTCGGGTTTGGTCGGATCTGAATTGGATTGGTCTGTAAAAAAAATTATCCAAGTGGCTTTTATGTTTGTTGGTTTGGTCTAAAAAAAAAGTGAATCCCCCATCCCGAGCTCCCCCCAGCTCCCCCCGTAGCTGCTCTTCCTGCAGCAGCTCCTCCTGCAGCTCCTCCTCCACTCCTCTCTCCCTCAGCTTCTCGAACGCTGCCGTTTGTTGCCGTCGGGGCCGATACAGTTGCAGCCAGTAAGTTATGCACTGTTCGAGCATTATTTCGGAAGTAGGTTTTGGGGGTTTTAATAGATTTGTAATTGTGACAAGTTTTGTTTAGTTTCAGGGTAAATTGGTATATAATGAATTTCGGTAGGTGAATTGGAGTTGAGGGATAGGGATAAACCCTAGATTATTCAATTGTTCTTGATAAATTGTAGTAAAACTGAATAACTGGATACAACTGGTAGAATTAGGAAAACAGGGAAAATTCGAATAACTGGTAAAACTGTAGCAGGATAATAGTAGGGGAAATTGTAGTGAGTTTCTTTTGTTTGTTCCTTTTGGCAGGGCACAATGAGCAATCACGTCAGAGATATACCTGGTAGTCCGAAAGAGAGCTACAAGATGTTGTATAGCTATTTGTACATATTAGAGCAAGTGAATCCGGGGACAAAAACCTGTTTAAAATTGGATGATATAAGTAAATTTGAGTACCTTTTCATAGCTTTGGGAGTTTGCATTGAAGGTTTTGCAGTTATGAGGAAGGTGATAGCTGTGGAGGGGATACGTTTGAAGAACGGTGGTGTTTTAGTTTACGCGAAAGCTCAGGATCCTAATGGTCAGAGTTATCCACTTGCGTTTGCAGTAGTAGATGGTGAGAATCTTGCTAGTTGGACTTGGTTTTTTTAGATGCTTAAAAGTGTTATACCAGACTCTTCTGAACTGGTTTTCATTAGTACAAGAAATCGGAGCTTGATCTTCGCCATAGGAAACGTGTTTCCACAGGCTCACCATGGTCATTGTTTATGGCATTTGAAGGAAAAAGGTAAAATTGCATGCTTGTAACGTCAACAAGAATATAGTCGGGCAAAAACTTATGGAGTTGGGCAGATATTACACGGTTGATGAATTCAATTCTGCTTACGACTCATTTAAGATAAGATGTCTTGCTGCGTACAAGTATGTGGAGGAATGTGGTATTGAAAAGGACAAATGGGCAAGGGTTTTTTTCCCATGTGATAGGTACGACTTGGATACAAGCAACACTCTGGGATCAATGAAAAACATGTTTAAAGAGGCAACGAGGTGGGCCTTAATACCAATGTTGGATTGTATCATTAGGAAATTCTCTAATTGGTTCACTCAACGGAAGGATGTTGTTTCTAGATCAATGAATACAAGATTGGTGCCTCGGGTTGAAAACTACTTGCACGATATATGGGCTGTTGCACATAAGTTACTGTGCGGGAACTTGATAGTTACGAGCTTAAGTACGAGATCACTGACACTGCAGGAAAGGTGTTTTGGGCGACTTTGGTTGGAAAAACTTGTACTTGCAAGGTGTGGGACTATGAAAAGTTCATACCTCCATATCGCATCAAGCGGCAAGGAAGGAAAAGAGTTTAAATTTGGATGAATTTGGAGTAATGCATATTTCGAGTAATGCATTTGGGTACTTGATTTTGTGTTGTAAGCTCTGGAACTTTGTTTCATTTCGTGTTGTGTCGAGTTGTATGACTTGGAAAACTGCGTAAAACTTGAAATCTACTTTGTTTTGTAATGGCATTAGTATTATCTATATCAAAACTCGAATCTCATAGTTTTTTCTATATCAAAACCTGAATATCATACTTTTACATTTGTTTTCGCAACTCTAACATATATTTATAATAAAACTCGGTTATCAATTTTTGAAATTTAGGAAAAAAACTCTCATGTATCCCTTACGAGACCTTGCAATTCCAATAACACTTTGTTGGCCAAAGACATCTTACAAATGAAACTTTCGAGTTATATCTATTCGCTAAATATAATTGCACGAAACTATATAGATAACAATTTAAACTAGTAATATTGAAGGTAAAACTAGATAACCAAATTAAATAGATTAGTAACACTAAATAAATTAGAAACCGACAAAAATATAACTATGACCAAAGTTGGAAATACTAGTATCTTGGGTATAACTATGAACAAATTTTTTATGGGCAATTATCTCATTTTAATATTAAAATCGTCTAAATTATCTCAACCACACAAATTTACTCCCCTCCCAAAGCCTTTCAATTACTTTCAGTTTGACTTTTTATCCCTTTTTCATCTCTCCCTCTCTCTCTCTCTCTATTTCTCTCATTTCCTCTTCCCTCTCTCTCGTGTCTCTCTTCTCTATTTTGAGAATCGAATTCTCTTCCCCCCCCTTGCCGAGCAAGTGAGATGGAAAAAGTGAAGATGAAAGTGGGTTCGGGTTCGGGTTCGTCTTTATCGCAAATGAGCCGCCGATTTTCTTGTCTGAGGTTGTGTCACTGTGGCTTGCCGGCGAAAATAAGGCAAGCTTTGACTGAGAAAAATCATGGTCGACACTTTTATGGTTGTCTGCGTTTTAAGGTATGAATATATGATGGAATCTGGATATAATGGAATCTGGATTTGAATTGGGTTTGAATTTTGACCTTATTGCAGCTTGGAAATGAATGCAAGTACTTCTCTTGGTTCGATGAAGAGGATGGTACAAAATGACAAAGGAGAGCATTGCTTCAAGCCCGTGATGAAATCCAGGAGAAGAATAAAGTGATTGAGCAATTACAGAAGACCATTTCTGAAATGAAAAGCCATTTGGAGAAGAAGAAGACAGGGAAGGGCGGGAATGACGAAAATGAAGATGACATTGTTAGGAAGTTTGAAGAATTGTATGCTTAGTTTAAGTGTGGTGTTGAAGAATTAGTTTTCCTAGTATTTCTAGTTGTCCTAGTTTTCATTAAGTTCTCCTACTTTTCCTAGTTTTCCTTAAGAGGCACATTTAAAATATAATCATAAGAACTTCCATGATAAAAAGAACAAGTTCCATCCAACATACCTAATAAGTCAAGAGGTTTCCAACATCCACACAACAACAAAATAATGGGTCCAACTTCCCACAAAATACATAACCTAGTTCACTAAATACATAACCGAGTTTACAAAATACATAACCGAGTTCTTCACTCCCTGCTTCCTTGCCCTTCATCCATAGCTTTCTTCATAAACGCCTCAAACGGAACCACCATACTTTCCTCAAACTTGTCCATTGTCTTCTTAACTCTCTTTAGCTGAGTGCCAAACATTTTCACTTGTTTGATCAACTCCTCCATCATCTTCTTCTGGCTTGCGCCTCCTTCCTCTCCACCTTCTTCGTCATCCTGATCTTCGTCGACAGCCTCTTGTGCATTTGGATCACGCGCAGCAACGTCTACATCATACATCTCTTCAAAAAAGACTGAATGTCCTTCTGCAAGACGCTTTACCCAACTGTCAACAGAAATATCATCGACATCAACGTCGTCCTCCTCTTCAGTCATCTCTTCCAAAAGAGCTACTTTTTCTTCTGTCTTGGTAGGAAGGATGTTGTGGATATCCCCTGACTGATACCAAAAAATTAAAACCAAAAAATAATCACATGTTAGTATAATGCTACAACATTTTCAAAGTTTGTAGGGGAAGAAACATACCGTTATTTTGTCCAGTTCCCGATTCAATTTTGAAAGTGAGAACCCTTTCATCCCTGCTGATTTAAAGACTGATCTGCACATCCTAGGACAGTCTACATCGACCTCTTCAACCTCTTGTCTGAACTTCAATCCCAACTTGGGAATTGCCTCAAAAGCAAGCAACTACATACCAATCATGTACAAACACTTAACACAATAATATTAACAAATGATAAGGTGATTATCTTCAATTGCTTACCTCCAGTGGCAGACATAAACCTGGAAGTGGCCATAAAGTCTTCTCTCTAACCCGACCTCCAAAATGATCCATGGTGTGCGATATCTCCTTAACCATGTAATCAAACGAGTACCTCCCCCATGGAAAGTTTTCGCAGAACTCGAGATCGTCCACAGCTCTTTGGAACAATTCCAAAACATCTCTGGCGCCTTTTCCTACTTTCGTTTGCGCACAGATAACACTTCCTAAAAGAACAAAACCATCATCTTCAGCCGGTCTCTGTGTTCTCCCATAGCCAACAGCTTCCCTTTGACATCCTCAAACCTAATTGATTCCCCTTCTTGAAATGGCGATTCACAAACTTTCTATCACCAAACTCCTTATACCCAAGTGGATAGTTGCGGCAGCTAAGACCTGAGATCAAAGCGTGTTCTCTCAGGCCATAGCGGATGGGAACACCATTCACAATGAACCACACTTCCTTCCTCTTCGAGCTATCCACTGTCCGCAATAGCAACATCCACATTCCTTGGACCATGTGGTTTGAGTCCTTCTCCATGAGGAACACGTGACAGAATTGTGGATGCCCCTCAAACCACTTCCTCTCAGTATCACTCATCGGCGGTTTCAGATTGTCAAATGTAACCATAACGTCATTGACGAAACATTTGGTCGCTATCTTTATTTGTTTCTTGTACTCCGACTCATAGAAGTACATCCTCAACGGTTTGATTGCCTCGGTTGCCTCTAATTCCTGCAAGTAACATTGTGTTCTACATCAGTTATGCAAGTGCTAAAACATAGTTCTCCTAAGTTATCTGAGCCTTTCCTAGTATATCTAGTTAAACCCTATTCAAGTTCCACACTTATTACCTCTTCTCCTTGCCCGAGAACCCCTTCACCATCACCATCAACATTTCCTGATTCCGCTTCCAATGGGGGTTCCTTCTCTCCTTCTTCTTGATTTTCATTTTCGTTTTGACCTCTGTTCTCTTCGGGAATCCCGTTCTCTTCTTCTCCGGTGTCTTCCTCCTCTTGTATTTTTTCTTCATCTTTGTTCTCTACTTCTTCATCGCTATTTTCTTCTTCCTCTTCATCTTTGTCTCCATTTTCTTCTTTCTCTTCTTGAGATTCATCGCTATTTTCTTCTTCCTCTTCATCTTCGTCTCCATTTTCTTCTTCCCTTTCTTTCTCCTTCTCCGATTCTTCTTTCTCTTTCTCCCGATCTTCTACATCCTTAGCCGGTTCTTCTACTTCATTCTCCTCCGCAACTCCCACGGTTCCAACAAAATCAACCGCCTTTGATTCCTCATCCGTCGTTTTTCTCTTCTTCGAGTTCTTCTTGGAACTCTTCTTCGGTTTGTTCTTCTTCGAGTTCTTCGAGGTCCCGCTCTTTTGCGGAGGAGGATCCGTTGGAGGAGGCCTATCCTTTCTCTTACCCAGCCTAGTTTCAACCATGATTCACACGTTTTCGGTGAATAATCGAAGGGAAATCGAAGGAATCGAAGTAGGATGTTCTAGGGTTACGTTTTCGAATTTGGGGGAAACCGTTGAGAGAGAGGGGAAATGGAAATAAAGGGGAAATTGGAGGGGAGAGACTCGACTTGGTTTAAATCGAAATTGAGTGGTTATTTGGATTCGGGTTCGAGATGGTTAAAATCAAGATTGGATCGGAGGGTTTAAGTTGGATTGAGGACGGTTAAGTCTAATTTATGATCTTTGGTTCGTATTTCAATTCGATTCAGTTTTCCCTCCGGTTAAACTTGGTAAAACCCGTAAATAGTTTACCTTCCTTAGGGTTAGCTGTAAATTCCAACAATTTGCCTTTTTATATATATTTTTTTTTGTTTCATGTCTTTCAAAGATTGATCGAGGAGGAGATTGGGTATAGGAGATGATGTCCCTCTTATTTCCCCTTCATTTGTTGACGTTTCCCAAATTATTTATTTTCCAAAGGGAAAAAAATTACCGGATCATGATAGATAGTATCGAGGGCCGAGGTTAGCAGATTAAAACAATAGATAGACAGGGAGGGCCTAAAAGCTCTGGAGCTTCAGGCCCAATTCATGTTAAGACAAAACACTGTCGTTTCAGTCTGTGTGGAAACAACCAGATAGGTTCCTCCTGAGAGAAAGCTTAAACCTAAAAACAATCTGGTCGAAAAAGTGTTTTATCATCATCTAAAGATTCTCCGTCTCTCCGATCTGAAGAATCTCCGACTTCAATGGCGGAATCTGTAGCTTCTCAAACTCCATCGCTCTCCGAGGTATCCTCTTCATTTCTTCTCTCGCCGGTGCTCTGTTTTCATTTTCTTATTGCATCTGCCCATCGCTTCGATCTACTCAAGAATCAGATTATTCTCCTTGATTCCGGTTTTTGATTCTTGCGTTGTGTTTCTTTGCGTTTGACTTCACATCTGTCAGATCTGGTTCTGAACTGGTCAAACAAGATTGGACTTAGTTTAGTTAAGGGAACAAAGAACAGATCTTTTAGATAAGATTGGTGAAATTGTTATGTTTGGGTATTAACATATTGAACCGTTGATTCATATTGGCAGCAATATCATTTGGAGAAAGAAGTGAAGCAACAAGACACAAGTGCAAAGCCTGTTGAGGTTGTACCAGAGGTTACTACTCCTCAAGCTGAAGAGGTTAGCACCGACAAAGCCAGTGAAGAATCTCCTGTTGAGGAAGCGGTTCCTGCTGTTGAGGAGAAGTCTGAGTCTCCTCCTGCTACTGAAGAGGCTCCTGTTGCTGCAGTGGAAGACAATGTTGATGAGACTCCTGCTGCGGCTGAGGAAAGTAATGACGATAATGCTAGAGAAGAAGTTCTTGAGGAGACTCCTGATGAGATCAAGGTATGTTCTAGTAGACATCCGCCGAGCGAAAGAGGCTGAGTTTGATGCGTTTTGCTCTCTGTTCTTTCTTGTTTTGGTTTCATAATGATGGTGTGTTTTCTTTTCAGCTTGAGACAGCTCCTGCTGATTTCCGTTTTCCTACAACAAACCAAACTAGGCATTGTTTCACACGTTACATTGAATATCACAGGTGAAAATACAATGTTCTTCTGTAATTTTCCTCTCTCACCATGTCTGAGTCTTCTGATTGTTTTCAAATCGCCAGATGTGTAGCTGCTAAAGGTGACGACGCTCCAGAGTGCGATAAGTTTGCAAAGTTTTATCGAGCTCTTTGCCCAGGCGAATGGGTATACTTTGCTTCCTTCACTATCTTAAGATTACAAGTTGTCACGAAACTACTAGTTCTGCTTGGGATGTTTTGCTTCCCTGCTTCTTAATACATTAAAAGTGTTATCTTTCTGTGTGTTTGTAGGTTGATAAGTGGAACGAGCAAAGAGAGAATGGAACTTTCCCTGGTCCTCTTTAAGACAACTTCTTCCTGAAGAAGAATCCTCTTTTGATGTTTACCTTCATGATGTCCCCTCCAATTACACTGCAGAGTTGAATAAGATTTTACAGAACCAGCACTTGGGTTCTTTATCATAAGATGTGAGAAATTAACAACTATAAATCTCAAATTTTCTTGTTATCTATATGCTAAACTCAAGTTTTGAGTATCTGATTCAGATATGTTGTTCTGACTTGATTACATGCTTTTCCATGGCCTTCAAATCTTGGTACCGTAGACATTTGTCTTTTATTTCTTTAAGGTTTTTAATTATCAAAAGTAATATTGGAAATATATATTAGTTGTATACCTATAATCTGATTCATTAATCAACAAACCCTTTTAAATTCCCACATCTCATGTTGCATTACCTCATTCTTTAGCAAAGACAGTCCGGTAATGGATTTTCGTAGAAAGATTCCTTAGAAAGGAGATGTCTCTCCATTTTGGATATAATGTACTGTTGTATGATAATGTTAGATCTTACCGAATTTTGTGATTAATTGGGTTTGACCCACATCTATGTTTTTATGGACAAAGGATAACTATGTCCATTAAACACTAAGTCCATTTATAATCAAATCCAAGGATCATGTTTTTATGGGCTATCTAGTATCTACATATCCCAGTGAAGAAAATATAATAGAGAAGACAATCACAAAGCAAATTTGCTACAATAGATCGTCCAAAATACAAAGTAAACATGTTACAAACAAATTTGCTACAATTAATGGATTTGGAATAGAAAGTCTGTTTTCGTGATTTTGGCCGGAAAACAAAATTTACGAGAAACTACTTTTATTAGGCGGAGAACCCGTTTTTACGAGAAGGCAAGAAAACTTCTTTTGTGGTCCAGGCGGGAACACAAGATTATATGGTTTGGCAAAAAAAAAATCAATTTTGCGACTTTAGCGAAAAAATATTATTTTATGATTATTCAAGAAAATTTGTTATTACGGTTTTGGTAAAAAAATGCTTTGTTGCTTTGGTGAGCATATTCGTTTTTGGCGAAAAAACGACTTTGCGGGTTTTGCGAGAAAATTTTGATTTTATAATTTTTGTGAAAAAATTATTTTTATGGTTTGGTTGAAAACTTGTGAGTTTGGCCGAAAAACCTTTTTGTAGAAAATTTTGATTTTGACGTTTTGGTGGAAAATCAATTTTATGTTTTTTGTGAAAAACCGAAATTTCTATAAAATTCTTTTTTTTTAGATTTGATTTAAGTAAAAACACTATTTATTTTAGAATATTTGAAGAACTATATCCACATAACCCAAACCTACTAACTATCATAGTTTAATTGGTTTCTGATCATGTCTACTTATATTCCGCATGGACAAATTGATATCACCAAAATAAACCATTTTATATTCGAACATGGACGACTCACCCATTGATAGCCATATCTATGATTCTGACTTTCTTAGCTAGTCTTTCAAATTTATATTACCTCACAGTACCTTTCCTGAACCAAAATGGAAGTAAGTAATGATTCCATCACTTAAAACCAGAAAAAAAAAAAACATAATTGCCACCTGTCCGGAGAGATTGTTATTCGGTGACCAAGATACCGGCGATGCCCTTCAACAGCTCTTGCCATGTTTCGGCTATAGGATGGAACAACCATTTGGATTGTGTTGTTCATAAAATGCTTAAGCTCTTCTCTATTGCCAAATTTTCCTTCACTAAAAATAAAAAGGGTCACCACGATACATCTCTTTAGTTTTAGTTTTGATATTGAATGGCTGCCTTGTTTAGGTTTGTGTTTGTATATCTTTCTTTTGTGTTTAAGTGTCAAGTGATTTTTCAATATTTTGCTGACTTGTATTTTCAGCTCAAAAAATAATAACTAGCATCGTTTGTGTTTAAACAAACTATCATGGTATTTGAATAAATTGTCGGAATTGTATCTTGGTATTATATATGTTGGGAAACCTGAGACCTATAATTCATCCATTGTGAATCACAATGGAATTATATTAAAACTACATTCCATCGTTAAACAGTCAACCAAACTTCTAGGGTTAAAAGGTTTTTTAAATCGTAATAGAAAGAGTGATCATATATGGGGA
>CAJHQP010010086.1:0-19875 GCA_905132765.1 Moricandia arvensis
CTATATTTCTAAAGGATTTTCAGCTCTTACTGACTGGTCTTTTGTCTTTTTGGTAATAACATGTTGTTTTAATAATTTTTCCTTAGGAGGGGCTTGTCAAAGTTTTATGAAGGAAATCTCATTCATTCACACAATAGCAAAATGTTTAAAGCCTTAAAGATTTATTAGGACAAGTCTTAAAATAGAAACTATGGAGCAGAAGAAGGCAAGGAGCACTGGAGGAATGATAGATCAACAATATTAAAATGGTGTATAGCCCTAAAGCTACAATCTCAAGAAGTTCACAAGAACACTTCCTCTGCTCTCTCTTGTCTTAGCAGAAGAAGACTTTAGATCTCACAGAAACATTAGTCTTTTTACGACCAGTTTTGAGTAACATAACCAACAAAACAAACAAAAAATAGTCTTTATCAACACCCTTTTTTTTTTGCAGCCTTGAATTCACACGTTTTCACAAAACAAAAGATACAAAGATGAATAATCGGGACACTTACTATACAGTATCATATCCAAAATGCCTTCGCTGTTTGGGTCCAGCAGGCTCTTCAGGAGTCCATTTTTTGACCGTAAACTCAAGGTTGTTGACGGTTAAAAGAGTCCCAAAATGGAAATGATGCTTGGTAAGACAGAAATGGATGTTACAACATTAAAATCAACTTAAAAGATAACTTCTGAATCCCGAGTTTCTATATGGAAACGTTTACTTCAAGAGACGCTTCAAAGAGCTTTAGAAACTTCCATTAAAGTTTCCAAGTGATCTCATCTGCCTGTCAAAACCACAACATAATGTTATAACTGAGAAATAAGATCAACTTTATCTTCTTCATTTTTCCCATGTTAGAAATGCAACTCGCAAGAGCGGTCAATCAAGCAAAGTGAAATATTGGTTTATGGCGTCAAACTCGAAAAAAATAGTTTATATTTCCAAATTGTAAAAAAAATTATAAAAAGCATTTAATACCCAAATGGCTGTGGCGACTCTGCTTAGAGGAGCTTCCGATGTTTGATGTCTAAAAATGTCTTGGTTGGAATAGTAAGTCTCCAACCGGTGGTTTTTTACGAGGGGAACAATACTAATTCCAAAAGCAAGAGACGAGACAGCTTTTAATCGGTACTTTGCAACAAGTCAAACCAAAGAAACTTAGGCCGCAAGCAAACGTTTGTTAGGATCCTAAACAACATTCAGTGCATGTCATCGAGTATCAGAAGCACAACTTGCGATAGTATTTGTCCTAACAACAATCTGTATTCCTAAGTAACTCTGGGTGGTGATGTGACGGTATATAAAAGAGTCCATTTTTAGTCGAAGTCGTGTAGAGTAAAGACGATCAAAATAAATCGAGAGGAAAAGTTAATGGTGCTGTAAGGTTGCTTAACATTGAACTAAAAATATAATTGATATTTGAGTGGGTCTTTAAAAAATTTAAGCACAATTCTAAAAAGTTAAATGAAAATTATTTTTGCCTTTAGTTCTTACAACTATTTCGTAGACTCCACTGACACATAGCGATCTTTGATTGATTTATTTTTAATTTTTTTTTTCAATTAGACAAAAAATAATAAACATCTCAATTCTCAAATGGAGTTTTTAGGGTTTTACACTCGCCAAGTAAGAGCAAGAACAAAGGAATGACAGGAAGCTGTTTTTTGATTGATTGTACTCACATATTTGTACTTAATCTTTTAAATCTTCTATCTTTAGGGGTCAGTATAGAACGTATTTTATGAATTTACCACCTTTGTTTTCTTCCCGTCATTTTTATATTTACGTGATTGAGTACCCCAAATGAACATCAAATTTGGTTGTATAGTATATCAGTCAAACTATCAAAGGAAAACTACTTTTTTGGTGAAATGTGCTCAGTCCGATCAAATATTAACTCTAAAGAAAATTCAAAATTGTTTTTTTTTTTGAACAAATATCAAAATTGTTTTTTCTAAAAAATTGATATATTTTTTTTTATTTAGTTTCTATGTCTAACTTTCATTCCATTAACTTTTAAATCTTAGCCTTTATTTATTTCAATAGGTATAAATGTATTTTTACACATTTAATGAATTTATTTTGAATTTTTTTTAGAATCTATTTGTTGATAAAAACTTTTTAAATTTTATCTAAAGGTATTTTTATATTTTTACAAATATAATTAGTTACATTTCAAAATATATGCCATGTGAAAACTTAAAAGTGTTTTGCTTTTCGTCACTCTCAGTTTGAAAAAGGAGCTATTACAGCTTTTAATTGCTTTTATCTTAAGATTCGAATTAGTATACATAAAGGTTTCGATACCAAACAATACTGAACAAAAAAAACACCAAACACAACCAGTATATTGACTATTGATCCAGTTAGATCCTGCCACCGGATGCAAATTTTCAGTTTCTGTTTGCATGTCATATGCTTTCAAGTTTTACTATAATTGTTATATCAGACGAAATAATAATATATTGTATATTGGATGAGTCTAATTCGACAAACATGCAAAATAGAGAGAGAAAGAGAAAGAGATCAAAATTCAAACATAAAAGCAACTACAGGAAACTCAAGGGACACAAAAGACTAGACTTAACACCATCGTTTATCTTATTTTTTACCTCTTTAAATCGACTGAGTAACTCTTAAAGAGTAATCCAAGACCAAACTGAGCGGAGGCCAGACTAGTAGGGATAAAGGAGGATGCTATGGAGGTAGGACTCTGTGCAGGAGCATTCAATCCACCGCTGCAGGCGATGTTGAACCGCAGAGAAGCTAACATCGCCCTAACCGCCACGGAAAGCTCATCTTCATTGCCTCCATTGTTGTATATTCTGGCGTAGGAGAGCAAATGAGAGTGGAAAACAAAAAGAGGCTTTGGTCTTTTTATGTTTGTTTTTGATGTTGGACTTTGTGGATTACATTTGTTAGTGTTTTTATACACGAGTACGCATATGTAAGGCAAGGTATACATGTCACTTTTACACAACTCATTGAATATTTAATTTTAATGTTTTAGTTTTACTTATATCCACTATCAATTTAGTTTAACTGTTTATAAAATGTGTATGTTGTACTGTTGGAATGGTTTATACACTAAAGGTTTAGTTCATCAACTATGAAAGTGATTAGTTGGAAAAGAGCAAAGCCACCGCAATTATTTTAGGATTTTTATTTATTAAGATCTTTCAATGACGTGTTTTTTGGTGTTGGGTGTGGGTGTTGTGTGTGTGTTTGTGTTTTTTTTGTGTGTGGTTGTTTTTTTGGTTTGTTTGTTTTTTGTTGGTTGTTTTTGTTTTTGTTGGTTGGGTGTTTGTTTTTGTTTTGTGTTTGTTGTGTGTGTGTGGGGTTTTTTTGGTGGTTGGTTGGTTGGTTTGTGTTTTGTTTGTTTGTTTTGTGTTGTTGGGTGTTGTTGTGGTGTGGTTGTTGTGTGTGTGGTTGTTTGTTTTTTGGTGTGTGTTTGTTGGTTGTGGTTTGGTTTTGGGGTGTGGTGTTTTTTTTGTTTTTTTGGTGGTGTTTGTTTTGTGGTGTGTGGTGTGTGTGTGTGTTTGGGTGGGGGTTGTGGTGTGGTTGTGTTTTGGTTTGTTGTTGGGTTGGTGTGGTGGTTGGGTGTTTGTGTTTGTTTTTTGGGGGGTGGTGTTGGGTGTGTGTTTTTGGTTTGTTTTTTTGGGGGGGGTGTGTTTGGGTAGAGTAAAGCCGAGAGAGATGAGCTAGATGCGTCTAAAGCTAAGATCCCTCCTCCATGGAAAAGTTAATCCTGATGCGCCTACCTCGAAGGGAGAAGAATATTGAACTTGTCTTCAATCTATCATATAGTTAACCAACAAGATTAGATTGTGCTCATTATCTATAACTATCTCTAAGTTGGTGGGATCAGTTGGTTACCAATATTAGGCGTTAATCATAAGTATCAGGTTAAGTCTGGCTAAGAGAATAAGTCTTATCTTATCATCTATTTACCAAAGCCTATCTTACCACGGTTGACCTCCACAGAAACTAAGGAAGCTCACGCAAGGTTCTATATAATACTATCCAAGAAAAGGAGCTCTTGATGTTGAGAGCTTGTATTCTAAAAGATGGGAGGCTTACAATGGGCACAGTCTTAGGAGGACTTACGAGATATAAGAGAGTGTGGAGGATGTGAAACACTATGTGGAGATAGAAGAAATGCTTCATAAAACCATTCTTGTGGAAGATTACAACTTAAGAGAAAAAGTCACTCTTCGATCCAGTCTATGGAGCCTCACGGTTTCAAGATCTAAGAGAGAAATCAATAGTATCTTTACAAGGACAACGATAAAGGTTCGAGGAAACCAGTTAAGGGATAGGGATGTTAAAGTGTTTCAAGTTACACAAGGAAGAGGACACTATGCTAATGAGTGTACCAACAAAAGAGTGATGATTAATTTCTTGGACCAATGGTATTTTGAACTAAGGATTGAGGCCAAGATAGAAGAAAAAGCAAAACTCTGAGAAGAGTATGAAGGAAGTGCCTTCCGGGGAAAGTTGTTGGTTGCTAGGAGGACCTAAGCTTGCAATTCTAAAACTGAAGAACTTGACAACGAAAGAGAACTGTCTACACAAGAAATTAATTTTTCTTGGTTTCCCCCAAAAGGGGGGAAAAGGTATGTATCCTAATTGTATACGGAGAGTTGTGTCAATTGTGGGCTAGTGAGGACAATGGTGAGGAACTTGGGTTGGTGTGGGGGTGGTGGGGGGTGTGGGTGTTTGTTTGGTTTTTTTTGGTGGTTTTGGTTTTGTGTTTTTGGGTGGTTTTTTGGGTGGTTGTGGTGTGTTGTGGTGTTTTTGTTTGGGTTGTTTTTGTTTGGTTTGTTTTGGGGGGGGTTGTTGGTTTTGTGGTGTTTTTTTTGTTTTTTTTGTTTTTGTTTTTGTTGTGTTGGGTTGGGGGGGGGTGGGGGGGTGGGGGGGGGTGGGGAGTGGGGGTGGGGGGGGGGGGGGGGGGGGGGTGGGGGGGGGGGGGGGGGTGGGGGGGGGGGGGGGGGGGGGGGGGGGGGGGGGGGGGGGGGGGGGGGGGGGGGGGTTGGGGGGTGGGTGGGTGGGGGGGGGGGGGGGGGGTGGGGGGGGGGGGGGGGGGGTGGGGGTGGGGGGGGTGGGGTGGTGGGGGGGGGGGGTGGGGGGGGGGGGGGGGTGGGGGGGGGGTGGGGGTGGTTGGGGGGGGGGGGGGTTTGGTTGGGGTGGTGGGGGGGGTGTGTGGGTTGGGGGGGGGGGTGGGGTGGGGGGGGGGGGGGGTGGGTGGGGGGGGTGGGGGGGTGGGGGGGGGGGGGGGGGGGGGGGGGGTGGGGGGGGGTGGTGGGGGGGGGGGGGGGGGTGGGGGGGGGTGGGGGGGGGGGGTTGGGGGGGGTGGGGGTGGCGGCAAATTAATCTTCAACAGGAGTATTGTATTGTCATGAAAACCTGTATTATTTTTTCGCATTTTTTTTGCAAAAACAATCAGAAACAATTAAATTGAATAACATCGAAAATCTCACGGAAAACGTTTTTTTTTTGCTAAAAATAAAATAAAATGTGCATTTGTATGAAATATTTTGATATATAAATGATCTTTTCAAAAATTGTTAATTTTTAGTTAAAATATATTTGTTTTCAGTTTATTTTGTGAGAGTTTTAATTTTTTTGTCAACAAGTAACTTCCACCATCAACATTGATAATTTTTTTCTAAAGAGTTTTTTATAAATAGAATAAATAAAAAGAGTAAAAATTGTTTTTTTTTTGAAACTTGAGTAAAAACATTTAAAGACATTATATTGCTTTTGGAAAATCTCATTTAATATTTGTTAAAATCTCAATTCTTAATTTTGTTTTAATATTAAAATTTGATTTGGAAAAATTAATGTGTTTCTCATCAATAGTAATGCTCTTATATCTTCTCTACGTATGTTTTTCTGAATCGATTAAACCTCTTAACAAAAAAAATTGTCATTGTAAATCGATAATCAGGTTTCTTACTTTTTCAGTGTGCTCGTTCAGTGAATGATTTTATTTTTACCTATTTTTCTCTTTCTTCGAGTGAATTTTATATTTATTATCTATAGGTTCACTTCATCAGATTTTCCATGATATAGTGATCAATAAATTTATTATTATTTTTCTGTATGTATGAAATGAGTAGATATGAGAGAAGCAATGAGCTGTGTAGTTATTTATTTTCTTCTTCTTTTTGTCAACATGTAATTGTTTCTTACTGGTAAAGAAGATGGAAACTAGATGATGGTTCCATGTGCTCAAGTGACATGATTGGCCTAACCCACATTTCTCCTAATTATTTTTTTCCCCTTATTTCTCTTTTTGTAATCAACCGACTTTGATATTTGATTCGGCGGATTAAAATTTTCGTTCATTATTCGGCGTACCAATATTTAACTCCAACATTATTAAGTAATTATTCAATCTTTAAATTATGTATCTCATCATATTTCATAAGTAATTCGTTTAACTCGTAGCCTTTGTACGCAATTATCGCATAGGTTATCCAATCCAAAACTTTTTATATATCTAATGTATCATTATATTTACTTATCGATCATACTTTCACAGATTAAATTAATTTTATAGACTATATAGTATATTTCTTTGTGTCTAGACAATCTGGATGCATCGTAAAATCTCAGCTAAAAATATGAATAGACACAATTACTTGTTACTTGCTCCATAAAATCAATTATCTTATTTGATCAAATTGAATATCAACTAATCTATTTAAATTACTTATAAATGTAGGATAAATATTAAGTATTAAAGTAAAAATAATTAATGCATTTTTTTGCTTGTGACTCATTTTTACAAATGAACAAATATGCATTTTATTAAATCACTAGATTCTAACCCGCCCTTCAAAGGGCGGGTATATTTTGTGTTTTAATTTTTTTTGTTAGGAATAATTTTGATATTTGTGTTTTTATAATAATATTTGTATTTTTCTTTGTAATCATATTTGATTTTTTGAAAATTATTAGCAAGAAATTTTGATAATTGTATTGAATTTGTAATGTTATATTTTTGTTATTTTTTGTTAGAAATTTAATGTTCATACTTGTGTTTTTGTATTTTTCTTTGTAATCATATTTGTGTATAATATTAATTTAAAAATTATCGTAAGAGGTTTTTGATCTACCCTTTGAAAGGACGGGTATAATTTTTATTTTAATTTTCTTGAGAAAAAATTATATTATGTTTTTCTGGTAATCATATTTTTGTTTAATATTAATTTAATTTAATATAATTTTTTGTAACTATATTAAATATATTAAGTTGCATAACTATACATTTGTTCAATATGCATTTCAAAAATTATTTTTAAACTTTTTCCTAAAGTTTTCTACATATTATATTCTATTAGTAGGTATAGTCAAGGATACTCATACCCAAAAATTCTGAAACATAGTCGACCCGAAATCAAATCTCATACTCTATTAGGCCTGGTCTTTATACTCGATTCTTAAAGTGTTGTATTCAAAAACCAATATCAAATCTAACCGCACTGATAACTGAACAAATTTGATGAAAATATTTGAAAAATAATTTTAATATATTATGCTATATATATGGGTAAATGGGTTAATATGGTCTTCACTAAATTTACGTAAAATCACAATATTTTTAATCGAATAACCTATTTAAAATTTGTTAAATTAAATAAGTTTATATGAATATTTATTTTTATTAAAAGTCCTCTTAAATTCTGTTAAACCCTATTTTAACATCATGTAATTTGCTAATTGACAAACTTAATGTATGTGTAAAGTATTTAAAATTTGAATAAATTAATGTTTGGTTTAATAAATCTCAATTTCTTGTGTTGAGATGTAAGTTATGTCTAAATTTCAATCTGTTTTGAAAACTGTATATTATTAAGTCATATATATATATATATGCTATGATTTTTACTCATGGGCTGTTGGTAGTTGTTATCAAATAATAGCAAATATTTATAATTATATATTATAAAGGTAACGCTGATAAAAGAATATTATTAAATTAACAAATATTATTTATTTTTGTTCAGAACTACAAAAATTAGTAAAAAGGGGTTTGTATTTGGGTTGTATCGTTATTTTTATTATTGTATGTGAAATAGTTGATCACCATTAAAGGAATCTTTCATGAAAGCTATATAACCACGTATAAGTTTTGTACTAATGAATAATGTATACCTCTCAACTTCTAATAGTATGAAGTACATTACGGTTAGTTCTATTAAAACGGGATATTACGGTTGCATAAAGTTAGCTGTTAGAGGAGGTGGTTAATTCGGATACAGTTATAGGATAGTGGTTCTAATTATATGCATATATAAACAGTTATATTTAGATGTTGTGATATTTTTTAAGGTGGATAGAACCTTTTATCAACTGGTCATGCTGGAGAATTAATAGAATAGATTATTAAGTTAACAAATGCTATTAAAATGAGTTTATATTTAATTTAGGTTGGGCTTCATTGATACAGGAATTGTACTCTTTTTTTTTATATATAATGGATCCTTCCATTTAGGTCAAGCGAACAAATATACAATTGCCCAGCAGTAGATGTAAACATATTGTTTTTTCGTTCAAGATTGAAACAAAAAACAAATTAAAGTATTAAAAAACCTTTTTTTTATGTCTAAGATTTATGGGTACTCTCGAGAAAATAAGAACTAATGGAGGAGGTTACTATCTTTATTATTTGCTAAAACGTAGAAATATATACGAATAATAGCAATTAGTGTTTAAACAAAATTATAACAGTTATATAAAGAGAATAATATGCTCCTAAATAAAGGAATAAATAGTTGGACTGAACCTATATCAATAGGTCATGTTCCTATTTTAATAGTATTGATAATCAAATAACTCTTTTATATTTCTATTTTCATAAAAACATCAAACATAAGTGATATATTTATACAAATATGTTGAATTTTTCTCTCTTATATATTTTGTTCTTCAAACAGACTAAAAATAGAAAATAATGAAATATATTTATAAATAATAAAGTTATTTACCTTTGATTTAAACAAATTATCAAATAACTTACCAATGTTAGTCAATTGATTGGTTTTTTTTTTTAAACAAGTCAATTGATTGGTTAGTTACAAGATTTAATCGCTTAGCTATCATTCTCACTTGTGCCTTTTTACTTTATGTAATGTCATGAAAAACAAAATCATATCAACAGATAAATTAGTAGTCGGTAAATGTTAAATGCTGATATTTCATTGATTAACATATACAATTAGTTAGTACAATGAATCAAACTTCCATTCATTTCATAAGCAAAGTGAATAATAGGAGACTCTAACCAAAGGTCCGCAAATTTCTCGTCGTCAAGGTTACATATAAATAAGACAATCAAATTCCCTTTCACACAGTTTCACACTTACAAACTACAGACAAATGTGTTCACTTTTCAAACACAAGTAACATATAAAAACCCCGAAACCAAAACCAAAACCTAATCAAAACCTAGAAGAAAAAACAATGTCCATGAAAACAAAACAGATAGTAAAGTGTAAGTAAGAAAAAACCAATAAAAACGATCTTTCTACACTTCACTTAAACATCAAGTAACAATCCAGCACAAGTCTTACTCTACATCTTAATCATCTTCTCTCTTCTGTTCATCCTCTACTGACATTTAGGGTTTCTTCCAGGACCTCCATAGTAAAAGTAATGTCCCCAATCATCATTCTTACTAACCTCAACATCATAGCAATTTGATTTCTCAGTGAAAGTGTTGAGCCCTTTTGGTTCTTTCAGATTATTAGAGCTGTCAACGACTTGAATATTCCTAAAGTAACTCGCTTTTGAGAACCCTGCATCTGGAAACTGACCGCTTCCCATTTGCGTGGTTGTGTGGTGACCGTCTTCTTCCATGTTCACCACTTCTCCACCCCATTCCACTATTGATGCACTGTCTGCTAAGTAGGAGAACAGAAAGCTTGGCCAGTAACCCAACACATACCCATCTCCAAACTGCATCCACCAGTGCCCTTCCTTTGGATCCTACAAGAAAATGTTCCCAAGTTATCGGTTTGTTTCATAAGATCACTACAAACTTAGCATCTCTGGGGACAAAAAGGCGCTACACGTTTAAGGGTTCCATGATAAGGTGTGGTTTATACCTTCCAAATGGTAATGCTGATATCGTATTGTGGGTTATGGAAGCCAGATACAGGAGAGATACTTGCTCCCATTGCTATTTGACTGTTGACTTGTATAAAACCCGAACAAAGGAGATTGTAGCAGCCAGTAGCCTGATAAGCATCACTCTGTTGTTTGTTCCACATATATAAACCAACCTTATCAGCCCAATATGCAGAGTAAGGATCATCAGAAACTGAAGAGAAGTAACAGGTTTTTGAGCTTACAGTCCAGTATGTAAACAGCCTTGTATTGTTATCACCATACAGATCCGGACTAACCTGAATTGTATTTAAATATGTCAAAGAAGCTAAGATGTAATGAAAAGAAGTTAAGATGGTGTGAGTTTAAATAGGTGGTTACCTGCCAACCAGCTTCAATGCTATTGAGATCTTGACCAAAAGAACCACCAAGAATCCATAGCTGAGACAAGCTGAACTCATTTGGGCTTTGTACTTTGGGTTCCCATACATTTATTGTCGCTTTGGCCCCGTAAAACTTGCCTCCTTCAACATAAGCTATTGCATGCTAGTTCAACCACAAAAGATCCCATACAAAAGAGAACTTTTTAGACCAAGAAACTCAGACATGTAGGTAGTAAAGAACTCTACCTGATGACCACTTTGGTTAGCAAGATCAGGATCAGCAGACCTCGGTAGAGGAACTGTGAGGTGCTTCTTCTTACCGTACCGTTTGACAGAGCTTGCCCTCAAACATCCTCTTTCTTTGTCCTCCTAACTGGTATTGTTCCTTCAGAACACACCCCATTGTGGTGCCATAACTGAGTGACTGGATTGATTCTTTCTTTTGGTTTCTTGGACACTTTGTTCTCTTCAAACAGTGATTCAGGGATGGTACTAGGATTCATCTGTTGAAAACATAATACTATGTTAAGACACATGCAAGAAAATTGAAAGAAGAAAAGAGTGTGAACTTGAGGCAAATGCTGAAACAAAAGTTACCTGAATCTTGTGGTCTTTGAGGAAAGGATGATCAAAAGCTGGTTGCTTAGATATGTGAACACAGTCAATTATGTCACCATCTGGACTCTGTTTCAAAACATCACACACGCAAAAAAAGAGAGACTTTAGTATCAATTTGGAGTTAAAAATTTCACATATTAATCAAAAGTTTCCAACTTTCTTCCTACATTTTTCCTTACTTAGCAACTAAACGATGGAACCAAAGTATCCAGGAAAAGAGAGGAACCTGAATGCTCTTAAGGGCTGGTTTGTTCAATCGTTTCAAGTGTTTGTGCACTTGGAAATTCTGACTTGAGACACTGAGCCTCCCAGCGCATGTTAGAGAGAGCCATCCCCAAAAGCAGAGCCAAACAAGAAACCCTTTGTAAACACTCTCATTGCTAAAATGCGCCATAGCAGCCACCTTCTTGCTCTTAAGTCTAGGAGCCAACAAGAAGAAAGAGAGAAGAGAGATATAAAGGAAGAAGATTTTGGGTATGCTTCTTACTTATCTAAGAAAAGACCTTTATTTGGTGGAGTTTTTTGAAAAAAGCTAACGCCTTTATCTATCTATCTCCTTCTTCTTCTACTTAGACCTTTTACTCTGTAACCCACACCCACCACTAACACCAGTGATTCTGTAGCGACATTGAAATGGGTCTCTCCTTTGATGATGAAAAGACTCCACTTTTTGTCTCTCTCTCCCTTTTTCTTACCACTTTCTCTCTCTCTCTCTCCTTTTAGTTAACCCTTAAATACACAGTTGAGTAGTAACGTAAACCCAACTAATGAAACTGTATAAAATACACTATTGTGTTTCCCAAAACTAACAAAATACTCCTTCTTTTTTAATTAAGTGTCCTTTAAGTTTCTTATCTAGTTTCAAAAAATGTCATTCTACAATTTCGATGTAATTTTGTACTCTCTTTCATTATAAATATCATTTTAGTTTTCACACACAAATTAAGAAAACAATTAATTTTACATATTTTCTATATAAAAACATAATTACATATATTTAACTATATTTCAACCAATAGAAAAATAAATTGTGATATAAAGTTAATAAATTTTGTATCGAAAGTCGAAAACGACACTTATATTATAACAATTTTTTTTTCTAAAACGACAATTAATATGAAACAGAGGGAATACGTTAAATCCAGTTTCTATATTTTTTGAATAATCAATAGATTTATATTTAATTTATTTTCATTTAATTAATTATACATTAAATATAAGTATATTAGTTTATTATACATTTTTTATCTGTATAAAAGTGTCAACACTTATTAAGAAAAAGAGAATTATGTTTTATGGCCCCTAAAAGTGAATAATTACAAGAAAAGAAACCGTATAAAAATCATTCTGAAAATCCCCTCATCTTTTCTCTAATGGGTATTCAAATGATTTTGTGCTTAATGGGTATTCAAATGATTGCTTGTTTAATGATAAAACATTAAAGGTAAAAAAAATACATGTGTATAAAATGAATCATTCGTCACTAAAAAGATGCATGAGTGTTGGGTAAAATTGTTTTATCACAACTATTAAAATATACTAATGGGTCAGAAATAGTTTAACCAAAAGGTTACTCTAATTACTGTAAATATAATATTTATCCAGTTTTTAATATTTGACATTTAAAAAAAAATTATATTCCAAATTAAAAGATATTTTAAGTTTTTGTATAAAATTTATTAACAAATAATATTAAGTGACTAATAATATTATATTTTTGATTTTATTATTAGTTGAATTATAGTTAAATAAATGATCAATGATGTAATAAAAACAATAAATATTTTTTAATTTATGTGTAGAATCGTAAAACATTATCTATCAAAAAATGGAATAAGTATGAAATATGATGCGAGTGGAACGATGAGTCATGGCGAGGTAGTCGATGCCTCCAAAGAGCTTCGAACCAAAATACACAAGTTTCTAAATTGCATCTAACTTTTTTTTTTTTTTGTTAATCGGGAGGTGTCTGGGCCTTAGGCCCAAATAATTCTCCCAAGTCCGGAGCCAGGAGCACAACAGCACCAACGTCTGCGCTTAAACCAACTGGGCTGCCACATCCGTGGTTAAATTGCATCTAACTTATCACTAAATTTGGTGTACCTTCTCTTAACGTTGAAAAACCATAGATTATATCAAATATTGAATTTGCGTACTTTTCAAGCATATATTCCTCTTTACGTTAAGTGTTTCTTTCTGTTAAACTATGATTTGAAACGAATAAATTCTGAAACATCGTATCGAACGATGTCAATAAACATAAAATACAGAAACGAGAACAAAGTTCTGCACAAAGCATCAACTTTATCAGTAAATTTTTTTAAATTGGTTTGACCCATCATGCTACTCGTCTTATATAGCTTATTCTTTTTTATTAGCTACAGATTAAACAAGTAAAATCATTGTTTTTTTATAACAAACAGACATCATTGTGTATACATACATACTTATTTTGTTATCACTATTGAATATTGAGTTCGGGGTAATAACTAATAAATAAATTAGGTACAATGCAGTTAGAACAATTTGTTTCTGTTGTTAGAAGTAAATCCTGATCGAAAAAAGAATATAAATTTGAGATGTGTTCTATTTATCGAAACGAATTTGCTAGAAGTTGTTAAGTTTGTTTTTTTTAAATCTCTTTTTAAGAGTTTTTTCGCATAAAAGTTGGTCTTTTCACTTAGTTGATAGAGCTTTTATTTTATAACCACATGATGGTCTAGATGAGATAAAAGACAACTCATCGTTCTTTCTGATGAGGTCACTTACTCGACTCTTTAAAGTGAGATCAGATATTCTCTACGACGCGGATACAACTCGTCGCATCCTAAGACATTTGATGCGGGTCATGCTACATCATCTATATTGGTTGACTAGTTTAAAACACATTTCTCTTTGAGCATGTAGTCGTGCTCACTTGTCGAATTGGCATTTTCCTTTCTGGTTTTGTCTTTTTAGTGGTTTGAGTTTTGAATACGAGTGGAACTTATTTCAATTTGGGTCGGGCATTGATGGGGGTGAAAAACTTATCTCCAACCATCACCCATAGATTACTAATTCATAGTTAAGATGATGTTCTACAAAAAAAAATAGCTATAAAGAAATGAACGAATGTAAAGCAGCTCATTTGTAAAAAGAATGACCATTTATGTTGGGTTGACTTGTAGAATCCGACGATCAACTACAAAAAATCATGTAATGGTGGTCTATTGGCATACAAGCTTTAGATTGATAAACAATATGAGTTTGACGGTACCCTGTTACATTCTAATTTACGGTCACGGTACCCTGTTACATTCTAATTTACGGTCACGCGAATATGGTTCAATTTCTTAAGATTAGGGTTGGATATAAAATCTGTAATTCGAAATTTGAACTGAACCCAAACCTAAACCAGATCCGTACCCGGTCCGAAATGTAAGAAAATACCCGAATAGATCTTGTAAGGTATTACAAAATATATTTGAACCCAAAGTGTTATTAATCGAACCCGAACGGGTAACCCGAAAAAACCCCAAAAAATGCAAATTTAAAAAAATTAATATGAATGTCCAAATTAATATACAATATAAATATATGAAAAATAAAAATACACGTCAGATATTGAATTTCATATTTATTTTGAAATGATATCTAACAATTAGTATTTAAAATTTAAACAATGATACAAAATACTCAATTATATAGAAATAAGTATATATTTCTTATGTTTTACTTTTAAATTTTAGATTTTATTTCGGTTATATCCAAACCGACCCGATAAAACCTGAATTCCAATGATATATGATTACTTTATGGGTTAAAGAGTGACACAAAATTGATATGAAACCGATTTGTTATATCCGAACCCGACACATACTTGCAAATTTACTAGAATAAGACTTAAAATGTGTTATAAAAAAAAATCGAAATACGAGAAATTCGACCTGAACGCTACGGGTGAACGCCCAGACCTACTTAAGATCTATTTGAGTATCTAGAGAAAGAGTTTATCCGTAATCTACACTATTTTTTAGAATTAGTCTGAGAATTTTCATAAATTGGAATACCCCAACTTAATTTTGAAAAAACTACCAAAAAATTGTAATACAATAGACTAGTGGTGTAAATTTGAGAAATCGAAATAAATAATGTTAATACGTAGGAGTTGCCTCGGAATAGTAATGTTGTCTTTTGTGTGTTGGCAACTAGTTTGAGTCAAAGCGTCGTATATTATGATGATGGGGGAAGCAGACACAAGATTCTCTCTTCCGATGTACCTGTTCTATTGGTTCTCTATTCTGTTTCGGGTTGCTCGCCGTTAACATTGGAAACGGAGTCCCAGTGCCCAAACTACCAATCACCGTTTATATACTGACGGCGTTATCTCACTGATTACCATATATACATGTGTACAGAGTCCTGTAGCGTCTATTCTCGACGAAGGGTTAAAGACATAAAAAGATGAAGAAAAATCTAACAAATGTGGGGATTCCAATACGAGTCAAAGAGTGTAGCAGAGCATCATTATGAGATTCCGCAAAAACAGATTCTGGTAAATTAATGAAAAAGGGCTTGTTATTTTTGTCTTTAAAATTACTATTGGAAATGCTTTCAAGAATTCTTGTAATTTAAGACCTGAACTTATATCAGAAACCATAATAAATAAGGTTCCTAGCCCGTAATAAAAATCATCAGTAACTAACAACAACAAAAATTTAAAATAAAGTTCTTACACCATCATTAACGCTGAAATCGTAAACCGGTTTTTTAGGTAAATTTTTTTTTATCTAGAAATTTGTTTTTTTTAAAGCGAACCAATCACGGCTACCACTTGTCACTGGAAACCCGCGAATAGTACCAAAACCCCTTCAAAATCAGTCCTTATTTCACACTTCTAAAAACTGATATTGCAAAAATAATGTGATCCACCACTAAAAACCCACTTAAATCCCCTGTTAATTACGCTCTTAGCCATGACAAGTAAGGTTCCTAGTTTTTTTTTGAACAACAGTAAGGTTCCTAGTTAAAATCTTATTTTGGTTAGATAGTAGAAAAAGATGAGCCTTTATATGGTTCTTTTTAATAAATCTTTAACTAATTGTGCCATCATCCTCGCTAATCACTACCCTTGTCTTTTCTAGTTTACAAAAAAATAATGTACTCTTTGTCTAACGTGCGTGCACTATAATACAGACAACAGTGATTAACTCAGATTACATCAACGGTTCAGATGATCTGGTGATCTAGATAATTTGAGGTGGCAGTGTTTTTTTTTTTTTTTTTTTTTTTGTAACATGAGGTGGCAGTGTTTATTTTCAATTTTTCATAGCTACATATTTTGCTTGACCAGTTGGAGAGAAACGTTCAAATGGACTAGTGATCGATCCTTAGAAGTTATAACATTCATACAATAATGTTACAGATATATTAAAAATGGGTCAATCCAATTTGTTCTAGTTGGACAAAGCCATATCCATATATGCAATATGCCAATATGTACTTACATCAGCTAGATTTTGTGGACCTTTGAGGATGAAAAATATTTTTTAGTGCTTCGTCATTGCACAGTCAAAGGTTCTTATTGTTATGGCATGTGTTCATCATTTTCATGAGTCTATCTTTTTAAGCATGCTAGCTTCTTAGAAATGCTCCAAGATCTAGGTAATGTTGTGGTAATTAGGATCCACCAAGATATTATTAAGTAGGAATCAGTCTTAAGTTGTGATTGATTAATCCAAAAAATCACATTTTGTGATCCTGATTCTCAGAATATCATTCGTTAATAAATTAGAATTTTCTGTTCTTTCTAATTGTATTTCCACAAATATTTTAGAACTATATATGTATAATCAACATATACAAATACAGTCATTTTGAGATATCATCCAAATCACAAGTAGTAGCATGCATAATATTTGTCCACTCAATAAAGAAAAAGATCCAAAAAATATCTCTTAACCAAAATCCAGAACTGGGCCCTATAAGTCTAAAGGCTATGCACAGTCCACGGTTGCTTGTACTATGGGCTGGGTTTAGCAACAACATATACATATACGTTTACTTTGTTCGACGCAAGCCACACCAACAAACAGTCTTGAAAAACACTGCAAGTTATGAAAAGACAAGGAATCTATTTGCACCGATTTGGCCGGTTGCCCAAGTTAGACTTGTTTTAACGATCTAATAACTGGTATGTCTCTAACGATAAATTAGGAGATAAATCGTTCATTTTATCAGAAAATGCCAAAACATCTAATATTTTTATATTTTTGTAAAGCAAAAAAAAAATTTCTTAAAACACAACACTTTAATTAAAATAAAGGAAGGAGTATTAAGACTTAAAAGTGACATAGTGTAGGATTCTACAAGATTATGAAACTGGGTTCTGATTTAATTGGTAACTCTTTAAACCTTTGACGTTTTTGTGCAAAAGTGACCTTTATTCCCTGGAAAATGGCAACAAAGAAAACTTAAATTGGGGTCCTTTAAACTTCTCAAACCCCTAAGAAAAAGCCCACTAAGAACTATAGTCAGTAAGAAACTAAGAACACATTATCTCATCCACACAATAAAGGTTCCACACTTGAGCAGAAAAAATAAAATCTAAATGAATTTGATATATGTCATCTTACTTGATATTGAGACCACTCTGCTTCAACAAATGAATCTTTTATACACAAGAAGAAACATTACCTGAACTTCATCATCCACAATGCATTACCAATATAAAGCTTGATGAGCTCTCTAGAATCCTTATTCTTTTACCCTCCCAATTCGCATCTTTAAATCATCTGATTAATATACTCTGAAAGCCATTTCAAGATCAAACTGATTTTCTCAAATATCGGAAAACAAAATAAACGTGAATTGTTTGACTAATCTCTATCAACCAAGATTAAAAAGAACAAAGATTTAAACACGTGCTCATTAGCTAAACATAGAATAAAGTAAGAGTTACTTGATGACGATCTACATCAATGAACAAAGATTTATACACAAGTAAACACATCAAAACAAGAACTACTGATTTGAGAAACATACACGGATCTATCCAACAATCACAACGATTTTTCTATACAAACAAAGGGAAAAGAAAACACTTTACATTTTTTTTTTCTTTAAATACGAAAGTTTTCGTCATTCCAAACGAAGATGATAATAATTATGATGATTAACAATCAAAGAAGAAGAAGATGATACATAAACATCATGGTTATCAAGATCATCATCATCATCATCAAAATAAAAATCTCTGGAGGGGGAGCACATATATAATTCCAAGAACCATAACAAGAATTGACCAAATTGTTGAAGTGGAAAAGAGCAGACGAGCTGCAACATCTCGCCGCTTCTGATTCGATCCGACGGCGGAATCCACGTAATCGCTGAATATCTCTGCCGATAAATGGCTACGGACATCACCGTGTCGCCGCGGAACACCATGATCGATCTCTTTGCTTTTGTCTCTCTGTGTGTTGCGTTACTGTGGGCTGTGTCTAAACTTAAATAGAGGAAAAATGTATTGAATTTTTTTTTACCGGATCCGATTTACCGCCAAGTTTTTAAAAATAAAAAATATAACAAATTTGTTTAAAAGAGTTACTTTTTGTATTTCTAAGAATCGAATTTTATTAAAAACAACGAGTTTTAATGAACATAGTTTTGATTTTTGTAAAGTTATTTGGTACATTGATTAAAAATTGGATTCAAATTAAATAATGAAAACATCACAAACCAACTTCTATTAAATTATAGTAGTTGTTATTTTTATTAGAGAAGTACCAATTTGGTTATAAAAAGATATTATTATGTTACAAACGTCCAAAAAGAATCAAACATAAAATAAAAAATTGATTTGAATCTTTCTTATCTAAAAGAAAAATGAAATACTAATTTGAAGTGAAAATGAACAAAAATAACGAAATATTATCGAATGTAACTAATAGATAAAACGAGGTCAAACCATTCTTACCTGAATTATTTCATTTTACATCATCCTGGTGTTTTTTGTTGATCAAAAAAAAAAGTTACCACCAAATGAACCAAAGCTTTGACTCTTCAACCCTAAGTGATTTTGAAACGTTGACTCAGTCATCATCGCCCGTAAGATGTTGGGGAGGTTTCAACTTTCAATATTAAAACACTTTTTATTACTGTAAATTCTAGTCACGATCAATTCATCTTGTTGGGCACGATCGTTACACTTTAATTTGATTAAACTAATTTATTTCAAATATTTTCAGTAACCAACACGTATCAATATTTTTGAATCTTGACCCTGGTGGTATTTCATTTACGCCTCTTTTTTTTCTTTAAGTTGAAAACCCATTTACTTCTGTTCCAAGAAACCGTCCCACAAAAAAAGAAACATTTAATATGACTCCTTGAAAGAGAGATGAATGTAAGATTAGATTATAGCCCTTCTTTGGATCTTTTAAACCATGTGAATTCTACTCTTATTACACATTACATTTACAAGGTAACTTTACCAACAACAAACAGCAACATTTGGTACAATCTGCAAATATTGTCAAGAAAAAAGAAACATATTAATTGTATAAGTCAAGAGACAACAAAAAAAAAAAACAGTTCAGTTTCTAGGATATTAATTTTACCTGCTGATTTACTTCTTCGAGTTAAGTGCAGAGAGGACTTTTTACCGTAAGGATTGGTACGAAGAGATGAGATGTAAACTTTAATGGCATCAACCAAAAGACCATGTAGAGTCCCCTGCAACAGTCTCATCTTTTAGATACTGAATCTAAATCAGCCAACAATTGTAATATGGTTTTA
>CAJHQP010010087.1:0-19867 GCA_905132765.1 Moricandia arvensis
TTTTAAAATATTTATTAAAACCTAAATATTTCTGGATACTCGACACACCGAATATCCGAATGACTACAAATCAAATTGAATCGGATAATTGATTATTCGAACGAAACATATCGAATCACGAATACCTCGAAATACACAGATATTCGATCCGTGCCCACCACTAACCTTCGTATCCATTTAGCTCTCGTATTTTCATCAAGCTCACCGTAACTTTTGGTATTTTGTTGATGAGTGTGCAGGTTGTTGTCTTAATCCTGCTAGGATAGTTCTGGGGATCTTTAATTTTTGTTCTGGCGAGGTTGTGTTGCCTCTGCCTCCCCACTAGGAGTATGTAATTTGTTATAACTTAATGAAAAGGAAATTGCTTCTTTTTTTTAAAAATCAGTGATAAAACAAACTGTAGAATATCAATAGTAAATAATACAAAAATTAATAACTTTTTATTAGAAATTAGAAATGTCATACAGTCTGGAACAAGAATATTTTCTTAAAACATCAATTATTAAAAAACAGAGAGAGTAATTTTTCATTTCAAGTCAAAAATTTGACAGTCCATTCTGGTATTCGAGTCTCTTACTTTCATATTTGGAATTATAATTAGAACCATGTTAAAAAGAACTCAAATACTCTGCCAGTTTACAAAAATAGTTTTAAATTGTTTTCATTCATGTTAAAAACATTTAAAATATATCAGAAATACATTATCTTTTGTAACGATCAGTTTTCAATGAAGTGATATCATAATTTAAATATTTTTAATTTATTTTATTAAATAATAAAATGTTATGGAAAATATATAAAATATTTTTTTCTGAAACATTTTCTTTTACATGAAACGTTAATGGAACGGAAGGAATATATGATTTTTTAACGTACAAACTGTTCTGATCGTTTATTAGTTTTTTTGTCAACATTAATTAATTAGCATATGAAATCAATATAATGTCTAAGTATACCATGTACTGTTTCAAAACTGTTTGGGTCCACACTAGAGCAAGCGGTATTTATTTTATTTTATGTTAAGTTGGAAGCATGACTTTTAAGAAGAAAAGCAAAAATGGGAAGGGTCACTTAACACATTAATATTACGTATATACTATATACCAATGCAATGAACGAACATTTGTATACAATCGTATTGACTGGCTTGTAAACTAAAAGAAAAACAACTTTTTTTTTTGACAAAGGGCTTAAAGAAAAAAAAAATCTTCGCCAGCTACACCAATTATCAAGAGGTTTCTTGTGTATACCTACATTTGAGAATAGAACACATCAGTTTTGTTTTTTTGTCACTTGAGTTGTAGCCACACCAATCCTGCTAAGAATTTTTTTTATAATTAAGATCACTAACCTAGATTTTCATTTTTATTATATACGCCTTTTAAACAATAGTCGAATAAAATATAATTTGTGATAAGCGCACCAAATAAACACATTTTGATAATTGAAAGATGATTATAGCCTTAACTTCCTATCAAAAGTAATGTCTAAGTCTTCATATGAAAATTAATTTCATTACCATAGAATCACTCCACAAAAGTGTCTACAAACCACAGTATCCAATACTCTCTCTATTTCATAATGTTATATATTTAGAAAAAATATATTTTTTTTTTAAAAAAGTATTTTTGGATTTTCCATGCATGTTTTGTCAAGTAAAATGATTAATTGCAAATTTTAAAAAATTTAAGTGCACTTATGATTTTTTTTTAATATAAATTTATGATAAAAATAATCACAAAAAATTATGAATTTATTGTATGTTTTATTAATATGTGTGAAAAAAATAATATATGCATCATATTGAAACATATAGAGTATTATGTTAGGTATGAAATTTAACTATGATCATTTCTTGTAGGTGAAACCTTGTTTTCAAATTAGAAATACAAAAGAGTATTTAACTAATTACTACTAGTATTTAGTTGCTCGTTGTTTAATCTACTTATCCAGCTAATACGCCTAAAAAGAAGTAAATGATTATTAACCCATCAAAAAATTTATAACTTTATTTAGTTTGGAAACATAGGAGAAAGTGAAATTCCGTAGTGTCAATTAATGTCTATGTTTTTAGTCATAAAAAGATTAATAGCTATGTTGAAATGAAACCTGCCGTAGGCCTCTTTCATTGACCCGTAAACTTTGAACAAACACTTTAATCAACTTAAGTGTGTGTGAACGCGTTAGTCAACTTGGATTACGTTACATGACCTATTTCGCCCGCTCATATCTTTTATTTTGTTTTATGTTTACTTTTTTTTTGTGTACATTTAAGGAGTTATTAGAATCTGCACAATTATTATCTTAACAAATTCTTATGTTTAATCTTTTTTTGTCAAATTAAAATAAGCTAATTAGTTTATTTGTAATATTTCAATAATATTCATAAATTTAAATAGTTATTTAAATAATAAGATATATTTTTATTAAGAAACTATAGTAAAATAAGAAATATTTAAAATTTGAATTACAAATCTCATGTGTGGTGTTTCCTTCTATTTAAATGTTTTAAAATGTAAGTAGTGGCTAAAATACTTTTAATGAAATTACTTCTAAAATTAATTATAATTTCAGTAACATTTTTTGTACATCACATGTTAACTAAAATTAATTATATATATATTTCTCTTTTAATAGCATATATTAGCAAAAGAAAATACTTACATCTCTATTTGTGGCTGTTTTCAAAACCATGTCAGATATGAGTTCAAAATAAAAAATTATGTTAGGTAAAATTTAGAACACTAATTAATTAGGTCATATCATAAAAGATGAATATTCTAAGAGTATTTTTTTTTAAAAAAAACAAACATATCAATGATATATAATTCTAGTTAATATGACATTTGTTAAAGAAATTGTTCGTCAACATGCAACTTTTCAGTCAAAAAAAACATGCAACTTTAACCGAATTAAGAAAAACAAAAGCAAATACGGACAATAATTAATCATTGTACTACAATAATTTGTTAAAGTATATAAATATAGTCTGGAGGATACATGTAGTCAAATTAATTTTTAAAACTTTTCATATCATGTACTCTCTACTATTTTAAAATCCGGATGTATATACCTGATGTTTATCAAATTTAGTCATGCAATTCATATCTTTTTTTATAAAAAGGTTGAATAGTTAATCAAAATTTAAACCTCAAATCTAAGAGTAACTAAAACCAATATTTTTATTTACGTATTAATGTATGATTATCAAATTTTGGTGGATGATGTATCAATGGTAATATTCAAAATATTTTTAACACTGCAAAAATAACCGGTAATCAATAGTCAAACTCAAACCGTACATCAATTATATTTAGTCAGAAATAAAATGTCGTCGGTTCAAGTATAGCCTACTATAAACAAGGACATGGCATCATAATAATATACATTATGCTGTGAGGGAAAACTACTTTTATGTGTTTATTTTATTAGTAATGAACCACTTATATAGACATACAACCAAAATATTTTATCTTATCTAAAAATTTTAAAATACCAAAAATATTATAGGCGATAAACATCATAATAGTTATCCACATATATAATTATTGATAGTACTCCCCATAGATATCTATTATGAAAACATGGTCTGTAATACGTATAAAGACGTTGTTTCATTAAAAACTTTAACTCAGTGAAAAGAACTAGTTAAGGAAAAGAGTACAACACATATTACTCCCCCTCATAAGAACATCACACGAAATGTTTGAAATGACACAATTCAATAAGATAAACTAACTTCTTGAATATAGCAGTTGGAAGCGTTTTTACGAACATATCAATCAAATTTTCACTTGAACGAATTGAAGGACACGAACATCACGATTCTTCTGGAGATCATGAGTGAAGAAGAATATTGGTAGAATCTACTTTGTTTTGTCTCCTTTTATGTATACGTCTTTGATTTGTGTTATACATTCAACATTATCTTCGTATATCATTGTTAGAGCTTCTTTTCATGTAGAAATACCATAATCTTCTCATATATGTTGAACAACATATCGTAACATACACACTCACACTAGTTTCATGGATAGCCAAAATCTTTGCGTGATTAGATGAAGTTGCTGCGATGGTTTGCTTCATAGAAAACTAAGAAATGGCGGTACCACTGTATGTGAAAACATATCATGTTTGCGATCTAGCATTTTGAGGATCAAACATGTATCATGCATCTGCAAAACCAAGCAAATCTTCTTTGGATGAGTTAGAAAAGAATAAGCTCATATCTTTTGTACCTTGAAGGTATCAAAGTATATGTTTAATCCCATTCAGTGTCTACGAGTAGGAGATGAGCTAAATCTTGCCAACAAATTTACTGCAAATGATATGTCTGGTCTTGTATGGCTAGCAAGATACATTAGTGCCCTTATTGCACTTAAATATGGTACTTCAGGACCAAAAACCTCATCATTTCTTCTTAAGGACGGAAGGGATCTTTACTCACATCAGTGATCTTACAACCATTGGACTACTCAAAGAATGTGCTTGATCCATTGAAAATCTTTTAACCACCTTCTTTGTATATGTCGTTTGATGCTCTAAGATTCAATTCTTGAGGTGCTCAATTTCTAGTCTCAAACAAAACTTTGTTTTCCCAAGATCTTTCATCTCAAACTCTTTCTTTAGATATTCCATTGTTTTAGAAATATCTTTGGGAGTTCCAATAATGTTTAGATCATCAATATACACTGTAATTATAACAGTCTTGGCTAAATCTCTTTATAAAGATTATTAACTGATGAGATCATTTTTGTAGCCTTCCTTTAATATGTACTCATTAAGGCGATTATACGACATACGCCATAATTGTTTCAGTCCATAAAGAGATCGATTTAACTTTATGCAGTATTGTTCTCGAGAACTAGATCTTGTTGCTTCTGGCAGCGTAAACCCTTCTGGGACTTTCATATAAATATCAGTATCTAATGGACCATATAAGTAGGCTGTGACAACATCCATTAATCGTAAATCAAGTCCTTCTTTAATTGCTATACAAATAAGGAGCGTGAAAGTAATTGCATCCACGACAGGTGAGTATGCCTCTTCATAATCAATTTCAAGTCTTTGAGAATACCCTTGTGCAACTAAACATGGTTTATATCTCACAACTTCACCATTTTCGTTCCTCTTTCGCACAAAGAACCATTTTTGTCCCACTAGCTTTGTACCTTGAGGTATACGCACTACTGGTCCAAATATTTTTCTTTCTGCAAGAGATTTTAACTCTGCGTCTATTGATTCATTCCATTTTTTGGCCAATCATTTCAATGTGTACACTCTTCAATAGATTTTGGTTCATGATCCTCATCGAGATCAACTGCTACATTGTATGCAAAAAATCATCGACGTCGATTTGCTTACGGTTCCACTTTATTCCAGACATGACATAATTAATTGAAATCTGTTCATTTTTAGGTACATGTATTTCTTTATTCGTTATGTCTAATGTCTTTATGAGATCCTTCCTTTGTAATTATTACCCTCGGTTTGACCATTATTCATTTCTGCTCCTTTTCTTTTTCTAAGAATTTTATCTTTGGAACCAATAGGTCTATCACGCCTCAGTCTAGTCTTAGACTCAATAGCAGTTTTATTTTGTCCTTCTTGGACATTCATACTTATTGGAGCATTTACAACTGGTACATATGACTTGGTCAATAAATACGTCTGAAAACTGATTTGCTAAGCTTTGTAGATCAATTATCTTTGGACTTCTATGTCACATTCTTTAGTCTGAAGATCAACAAAAAATAACGATAATTCATTCCATTTAATATAATTTTTCAGCTGTTTATTTTTTTTCCCTGATGTTGGATAGACAGATTCATTAAAATGTTAAACTTGAAATTCCCCCTTAATTTAAATAAGATTACAACCAATGTTAAAGATGTTTCTTTTGGGTGCACATAGTAACAAAGTTAAAGTTTGATAAAAAGTTAAGCAAACAAAACAAAAGTAAAGAAATTACTAAATAAATTTTGTTCGGAAAAAATGAAAAGGAATGTTTACAAGCATATATTCCTGGAACTATTTTTGAACATTATGAATAGTGTATCCATATGTCAAAAATGAGTTTTATTTGAATAAGAAATAAAATTCCAATGTGTGTAATTTGAGAAATTTGTACAAGGTAATCAATACACACAATAGATATTTGATTTGTTAGTTGGACTTCATGTTCATTAACTTAATCTTATAAACCAAATATATGTTGATCTTTTATATTGATAAAATATATAAAAAGAAAGTCATTTTAAAGTATATTATTTGTTTGAATTAGTCAAATAATAATAATTTTACCTTTTAATTTCTTGGTGAAAATGTGGAATAAATTCACATAATAATTGACAAGAATTAAAGTCTCCATCACTGCACAATGAAAGTTTCATTTCTATGTTGAAAATGAAACTTATACTTCTCATTATTTTTCTATATAAGACTTGTTAGCGTTATAGAAAAATATAGATCCAAGAACAAAGAGAGAAAAAAATCATTCTCCCACTTAGAATAGTTTTGTTAGTATTTTTGTGTATGAGATTACAACACAAAAAAGGTTCATTAGCTTATATTCTAAGTGATGTGGAATAGTCGAAGTGTAGTTGTATCATGGGATTCTAATTGCGTAAACACCGTCACACTACGGGCAATTAAAGAATTAAGAAAATAGTGTCTCGCCTCCACCCGAAATCGTTCTTGTTCATCACTTTTTCTAAACTCTTAAAATATGTTAAATGAAAATATGCATATTATGAGTTCTCTCAAGAAATGTGAAGGAAACTTTGCTTACCATTTACAGTCATTGGCAAGAGACCACATGAACTTAGTGCTAATTATCAAAATATAGTTAAAAAAACTTGTGCCATGCATTGAGTTTTGTATATAATGGTTAATTGTATCTTGAAAAGATGACAAAAATCATTAAACAATTGATTTCGACTAATTCAAGAGATTATGTTCATTATGATAAAAACCTAGGATCATTATATTAAAAGTATGTCATAAGATCATATTGTTATATCATCAAGAGGAATGGGTAAAAGAATATGAATTAAGATGAGGTTTGGTGGTAACTCTACCTAAATGACTCGAGATCCCAAGAAATAGGTTCAATGAGATAACTAAGTCAAACTAAGTCTGCCCAAAGTACTATAAGAATTCGATATATACCCAGTTCCTATGATGATTAAAAAGTGTTACATGTAAGGACTAGAGGATAAACATTTGCTTTTAATGATTTGTGTCCATAGCTTTGAGATATGATTGGAGTAGTACATGATACTCCTCTAAACAAAGTTGATGGTAAATCACCCTATGAGTGTGAAATGGGGTTGTTTCTAGGAGAATGAATGAAATGTTATATTCTTCAAGTTCACTCATGATTAATCAGAACAATTCACATCCAAATGATCACAACAAAGAAACTAGTTTTGTGAGAGGGTGAAATTGTGTTATAGTTATTGTCTAGGTTTACATCAAAGCCCATGTGGTTCAACACATCATGTTCACTATCTGGTCGAGTAAATACGATAGCTATTAACAATGACTGGTTCAAGGCTAAAAATGCTACCAACTCATCATGCAGTTGATTTTTCGTTTGTACTCTCAAAATTCCTTTAGTTGAGACTTGTCGAGTCTTGTTTAGGGGGTTAAGTCTGTCGAGTCGTCTAGTGTATAAAGTCATTTCTATTCATGTGGGAGATTGTTTGAACTACTTTTTGAACATTATGAATAGTGTACTCATATGTCAAAAATGAGTTTATTTGAATGAGAAATGGATTTCCCATGTGTGTGATTTGAGAAACTTGTACAAGGTAACAAATACACACATTAGATATTTGATTAGATTTGAGTTTTGATTTGTTAGTTGGACTTCATGTTCATTGACTTAATCTTATAAACTAAATATATGTTGATCTTTTTATATTGATAAAATATAAAAATAAATTTATTTTAAAGAATATTATCTGTTTGAATTAATTAAAAATAATTATTTTACCTTTTAGTTTCTTGGTCAAAATGTGGAATAAATTCACATAATAATTGATAAGAATTAAAGTCTCCATTAGTGCGTCATGGAAGTTTTATTTCTATGTTAAATATGAAACTTGTGTTTCTCATTATTTTTCTATAAAAAGACTTATTAGCGTTATAGAAAAAAGATAGATCAAAGAACAAAGAGAAAAAACAATTCTTAGAATAATTATGTTAGCATTTTTATTTTGTGTCTAAGAGCATAACACAAAATAAGTTCATTAGCTTATATTCTGAGTGATGCGGAATAGTCGAAGTGTGGTTTTATCTTGAATTATGATTGCATAATCACCGTCACACTACATGCAATCAAAGAATTAAGAAAAAAACATCTCACCTCCACACGAAATCGTTTTTATTCATCATATTTTGATATCAAGTATTATATATTTTTATTTTTGTTTTATCATTATATAAACAAATTATTCACTTTATTATATCATAAAAGACATGGTTCTAAAATATACTGTAACAAACAGTGTTACGAAATCGTTTTTATTCATTATATTTTGATATTAAGTATTATATATTTTTATTTTTGTTTTACCATTATATAAATAAATTATTCACTTTATTATATCATAAAAGGCATGGTTCTAAAAATAAGCTGTAACAAACAGTGTTTTATGGTCAACATATAATCCACCAACGTTGATTTTTGTTTCGTCGTATATGATCGTAAAAGTGGATTTTCTACAAAAATGTACGTGTGGGTAGGGCTGGGACGTATTATCCGGGATCCGGATTCGATCCGAGATCTGTCCCGGATCCGCTCCAAAAATAAGATATCCGGAGTGTCCGGATCCGAATCCGGATAGTAAAATTTTGGATCCGTCCAAACCGGATCCAAATCCGGATATCTTAATTTTTAAGTCCGGATATCCGGATCCGGATCCGTGTTTTTAAAATATATTAAATTTTGAATTTTATTAATAATTATATTGATATATTAGTATTTATACATAAAATATTATTTTAATATTATATTTAAATTTTACTAATATTATATTCATATATTTTGTATAAAATATTTAATTTATGTTTTATTTTTTAATTTTTTTTATATTTTTAAAATATTTTTTATTTATTTTTAATTATTTTTACCAGATCCGGATCTGAATCCGGGTATCCGCGGGTATCACAATATCTAGACGGATATCCGAAGTCCGGATACCCGGAAGAACGCGGATCCGGATCCGGATACTAAAATCACGGATCCGGCGAATCCGAATTCAGATCCGGATATCCTAAAATACCCCGGATATCCGGTCCGTCCCACCCCTAGGTGTGGGCTCACTATAATGCACTTCGTGCGTCTACCAGCGACTTTTTTTTTTGGTTACTCGGACCACATATCTCGCCATCACACTACACACATTATTTATTTAAATAAATTTTTGGCAGTCACTAGAAAAATCTACCATCCATTCCCACATGCAAATACTTTTTGACTTTTGTGCATCTAACCAAAATATCATCTCTCTCACACACATCTCCTCCTTCCGGGAGGCTTACCAAATGCTTTTAAATTCTCGCACATGTCTATTGACAAATGCAGTATAAATACTCAAAACCATAAGGCAGTAACTCACAGGCTCATCAACAACATTTAATCATACAGGTCCTAAGCATTTGATCACCATCGTACTCACAACACAAACCTTCAAACATTTCACCAGCAGAAGACATCACCGGAAGATGGGAAGAGCGCCATGCTGCGAGAAGATGGGGTTGAAGAGAGGTCCTTGGACGCCTGATGAAGATCTAATCTTGATCTCTTTTATTCACAAACATGGCCATAGTAACTGGCGAGCTCTCCCTAAGCAAGCTGGTATGAACAAATTGAATTTTATAAATATATGTTGTCTAATTTCCTAAATATCATTATAAAGTTTCTTAACATTTATGATAACTATTAATTACAGGACTTTTGAGATGTGGAAAAAGCTGTAGACTTAGGTGGATGAACTATTTAAAACCTGATATTAAAAGAGGCAATTTCACCAAAGAAGAGGAGGATGCTATCATTAGCTTGCACCAAATCCTTGGCAATAGGTAATTACTTTATACACTTCTTATTTTACATATAAATTTATACACGTATTACTAAAATACATACAATGATCATCATGTCTTGGTCCACTATATAAAAGTTAAGTATACAATTATCAGCTCTTTAGAAAATTTTGTATTAAAGTTATTTTTTTTGGTATCTATAGATGGTCAGCAATTGCAGCAAAACTGCCAGGAAGAACGGATAATGAGATCAAGAACGTATGGCACACTCACTTGAAGAAAAGACTCGAAGATTATCAACCGCTAAACCTAAGACCAGCAATAAGAAGAAGGGTACTAAACCCAAATCTCAATCTGTACCAGCGAAACTGAACAATACTAGGAGTGTTACGGATCTCGAAAATTCATTAAAACCCTTCTTTTGAAAGCTTGTTATCGGCATCACCTTCGACAAGTGATGAGGTATCTTCCGGTGACACTAATGAGCCATGAAGGGCATAGCAATGAGGCTAAGATGGATAGTAATTGGGAGACATCAGTACTGTAGATCAACATTGTTGTTCTTTTGAAAATTTTGGAGCAGATATCGACGAGAGCTTCTGGAACGAGGCGCTTTTATAGACAAGATGAACACAACTACGTATTGATCTTTGAAGTGGCTGGTTTTGATGATGAGACACAACAAGAGTTTCCGCAGTTAGGTTCAGTTGAAATGAGATGGTTTTAGACAGTGAGATGGACTTCTGGTTCGATGTGTTGGCGAGAACTGGAGGGGAACAAGAACTAGTAGCCGGGCTATAGTTAATGGTGCAAATTATGGCTCAGAGAACTCTTAACTTTTGATACAAACTAGTTGAAGAGGTTAAGTTTTTTTTCTAGAAAGATGTATTTATTTTTTCCAAGATTAAGTAGTTAGGCAACTTCGAGTAGTAATCAATGACATGTGATTAACTATAACGCAGATTGCCTTGTTGATGAGATAGTTAACAGATAAACATTGGATGCCATGCAAAACAGCATCTATTAAAAAGTATTATTAAAGTATATTAGTATAATACTACTTGGCTTTCTAAATTGGTTTCAAGTTCACTATGGCGGAAAAGGAAAAGTTGCTAATTAACTAGCAAATTATCAGAGAAAGTAGCTTAATATAATCTTAAGTAATTGTAATTAAAATCACATAAACATATAAAACTAATTATTTACTATTGAACACATTTATTTGTCTAAATACAAGAAACCCATCAAAAATATATACAAACAAAAGAAAAATAAAGAACTCAAAGTGAGTTATGATTAAAAAACATATGGCTAATAATCTTGTGCTTACGAGGGATAAAATGTGACACACAAGGAACACGATGTGAGGCGGATGAAGAAACGAGTAATCATGTTTTTGAATGCTCTATGGACGTTCAAACATGGACACTTTCAATAATTTTAACAAATCCGAAAAGATTTTATATGCTTTCCGTTTTGCCAATATAGATTATTTGTTTGGCTAATTTCTACACACATGGAGAAACAAGTTTTTTAGATTTTATGGTATATATGGAAAGGACGAATGATAAATTATTTAGTAAAATTGACAGAGATCCTTGTGTTACACTCCAATTAGAAGAGACATGATCCACACTATGGAATGAAGCACAAACGGCACAAACGGCACCATTTGCAAATTTAAAATGTATTTGCGAGCAGTCTGCTGAAGTGCTGAGAGTCACTCATCATAGATAGGCTCTTCATCAACCAGATCTGGTGACTTAACCAAGCTGACGGACATCAGTAGACGAAGTTCCCTCTATTACACTCGTGACAATTACAGCATTGGTGACTTCACCAGAGAGAAGAAGTTTTCTTCTGAGACTGAGTAACGATAGTTGAAGTTGAGACTCTAAACACAACCAGCGAGTCTAGCCATCTTGGTGGAGCCCCCTTAAAGGAAGTCGGATCTGATCTTCTTCTTTTTTCACAACCATCTTTCTATTACTTTTTGTGAATCATAGTGATACTCGACAACGACGACATTGAGGTTTTTGTGTTAGTGGTGTTAGTTTTGATCCGTCTCACACGCATATTGAAGACAACGAAAACATATCACTACTATTGTTTAAGGTGGATTTCTTTTAATTTTCTTTTTGGGGGCAAGACGTTTATATTAGAGAAATTCTCTAGCATAACTTCTTTTAGGTTTTTCACCAAAAGAACTTTCAACGAAGAATGATTAAAATTTTTTATTAAAGGATAAATATATATAGGATAACTAATATAGACTTAGGTTTTAAAGTAAACTAGTTTTTGATCCGCCGCGTCAGCGCGAGTGTTATTTTTTTGAATGTTTAATATTTTAAACCAATTTGTTTGATATAATTGTATATATGACTTGAACTTAATATTCAATATCCGTTATCCGATTCGGGATCCCATCCGCTCCGAAAAACAGATATTCAAGGATCATGATAGTGATTTTTGTGAATGTCTAATATTTTAACCAATTTGTTGATATAATTGTATATATGACTTGAACTTAATATTCAATATCCGTTATCTCTTAATATTCATATCCGTTATCCGATTCAGGATCTCATCCGCTTCGAAAACGAATATTCAGAGATCATTGATAGTGATTTTACAGATTTGATTGCTCCAAGTACGAATTCGGATAGTAAGTTTTTAGATTTGGATATCGGATCCAAATGTTAAATATTTAAAATTTAATTATAGTATCTATGTATATTATATATACTTTTATATAAAATAATTAAAATTTTAATTTTATTAAATTTTAATGATTTTAAGCTTTTTTAAATAATAATTTTAAATAGACTAAATAGATGGTTAATTTTTATTAAAAAAACATGTCCGGCTATCAGCGTGTTTTCGAATTTTAGTCCGAATATCCTAACCCCAAATATCCGTATTCAGATAACAATTTTATGAATCCGACGAATGCATATCTGAATCCTTATATCCTCGAATACCCCAAATATTCGATCCGTCCTAGACCTAACTATGTATATGTAATAGGTGATTAAAATTTTTAAATTTTATTAAATTACAAAGTTATTCTTATTAGATAATATCATACATATTGATAATACATTATATTGTTGTGTACATTATAACCATTTATAATCAAATATAAGCTTATGTATTTTAGCATCGAATTAATTGTATTGTATTATGAAAATGCTTACTATGATTTTGTTATACTGTAAATGTGGAATAAGTTCATCTATATTATATAAATCAAAATTATTAACATGTATAATACTTATTTTGTCAATAATACGTTCAAAATATAGAAGTTGGTACGCGAGACCTCTTATCCATTTAATATGAAAAAAATAAAACTTAATTAATGTTATTATATATGTATAATTTTTGTTTTTATTTCATAAAAATTTTGTAAAATCACATAATACACTTCATTTCCTATTTGAAGTCTTCAATTTAATTGACAATATCGATATAGTTTAAAAATGGAGCTTTAACCCACCATTTGATAATTAATTTTTTATTATACATATTTAATATATGATTTTCAGATCGTTGGATTACATCGAGACCTAATCCTAAATTATCGATTCTTGTATAATATTAAGTAAACATAAAGAGTTAATTATAACAACATATTTGTACTTCAGATATTCCTAAATTACGATTAGATGGGTGAGGGTTAATTTTTTATAACCTCTTAAAAATAAAATATTTAATATTTTCAAAAAATAAATTTAAAAAAGTAGTTCTCAAAAAAATTCATTTGTCGAATTTCAGATAAAAACGTTTTTTAAAAAAATCAAAATAAAAAATTCAAAGAAAATTATAAAAAGCGTTCGAACTTTGAAAAACATATTATTCGATTTACTATAATTTTTTTTTAATATATATATATATCTAAAAGCAAGGGAATATAATGATCTTTTGTCTCTTTGAATTGTAAATCCATTCTGATCTTTTTTCTCATTGGAGAGTCTCTTTAATTACTGTGACAAAAAAATCTAAAAAAAGTTATTTTGAAAAAAAATAATTGGCAACCTTTTGATTTATTATGATCTTAGTATATATATCATCATAGATATACAAATAAACTCCATAATTAGATAGAGTACAATCTCTCTTCAATATACATATTTTAAGTTTTTGTCACAAAAAACCTAAAAGAAGGAAGAGGATGCACCTGTAAATTTTTCATTAAAGAAAACAAAAAACTCATTTTATAACTCTAGATATATAAATATAAATAAATTAATAAGTTAAAAAAAATATTTTGTTATAGTTTTGAATTATATGTTTTCAAATTCAAACTTTTTTTTATAAAAAAATATTATCAATTTTTTTGTTTTGTGTTTTCCAGAATATACTTTTTGAAATTTGAAAAATGTTTTTGAAAGATTTTAAAAAAAAAATTATGTTTTATAAGGTCTCGCTTCCCAAAAACTAGAGCAGAAAACGATTTACAATTTGAGAAAAGTTTCAATTTATATTTATTGAATCTTATATATTATCATCATAGTTATTACAAAGCAAACTCCATAAATTAAGTAAGAGCGATTCTCCTCAAATAGACATTTTTTTAATTTTGCTAACAAAAAAAACTTAAAAGAAGAGGAAAATGACTAAAATATTTCATATAAAGAGACAAAAAACTCTTATACTCTCAGCATATATAAAAAGTAGATTAAATAAGGTAGAGCTAAAAAAAAATTAAGAAAAATATAGCTTTGAATTTATATTTTTTCAAAATTTACAGATTTTTGGGTTTTTTACTAAAAAATAGATATTTTCATTTTTTTTATTTTCTTTTTGAAATTGAAAATTCTTTTGAAAATTGAAAAAATTCTTTTTGCAAATATTTTATAATGTAGTTGTTAGAAGTGTATTTAATATCATATTTTTTGTAATATATTTTAAAAAATTTATAATAACATCACTTCCAAAAATCTCACCCATCTTACAACTTTATAACCCATAAATCATAGATTTTTAAGTATATATCCATAGAAAAAAAATATAATTGCTTATATAATTAGCGTCGTTTTTGCCAACAAGAAACATACAAAAACTATGGGTAGCTCAAACAGCAAAACTAACCTTTTTCTGTTTGACTCATTTTATTTATATTTTTGATTTGACCCTACAACCATGGCGATACCTGAATGAATATCTCACGAAAATGCAATTAACTTTTTTTTTTTTTGGTTTTCAGAAAGATGGCTTTCTTTACAAAATGCTTCATCAAACACTCATTCATCTTTTCAGAGTATTTAACAATATTGCCACTACCAGGAATAGTCAACACCTTGTACTACTTGTTTTGCCGAGCTATAGAATGCCCATTTAATGCACGCAACCAAGTAAAATAACTGCGTTTTACACTCTCTCTGTTTCAAGTTGGTTATTGAACTAAAAACCAACATTTCTTTCACTTTCTCTTCCATATTCATCCAAAAAAACTCAGAGCTTTTTGATTCCAAAATATTTTATGGTTCGGACAGAGCCATATTTCTTCGTTTGACTTACGGTTTGCTTTCGTTTGAGTCTGGGGTGGTATAAAACCTGAGAGAGAGACACATTCTCATAAATAATTAATAGTAAGGATGTAGTGCAAACGCAAGCTCATGTCTCGACCATGAATGTAAAAAAAAAAAGGTATAAAACAAAATTGAAGATTATGTTCTAAGAGAAAGCTATGTGTATCGCGTGTAGCACCTATCAAATGAAAAAAAAGCCACATCTCTTATATGCGTCGTAAGTTCATCTGTTTAGAAGACTTACTGATAAGTCTTCTTGGTCAAAAAATTGAAATACTTGTAATCTAAGTCGTCCGGCTTTAGTATTTGTATATATAAAAAAAACTTACGAGGAGAAACTGATTATACTTATATTATGAGGAGTTAGTTCTACGATCAAAATAAGGGCATGAGTTTTTGCATTATGACCGAATCACACTACAATCTTTGACTATTTCTGGACGACAGTTAAAAAATGTCTATCGTCTCTGGAGGGTAAAAATTAAAATTTTCAATATTTTATATAAACTAGATACGTTATAAAACTTACGTCTAAGTCAAGTCTTAGATGTTTAGTTTTATAATTGGAAAATAAAAACTTGAAAATTTAAACTAATTTCCTTACTCCAGTGAAGACGTATAACTGAAAGCTCGAGATCATTAAGCTTACATTGTATAAAAGTCACTAGAGACTTAATTTAAAAGTCTGATTCACGATGAGAAATAGTTCTAGAATTCGTCCAGAAAATTTTCATCTACAAAGGTATTATCTTGGTCAAACCTGCCTTAACTCACGAATACCCAAATCCCACGAGATATTGACGACCTTAAATTAAGTATTAACTCGTGCATGGCGCCAAAAATTATGGTACACCAAGATATAAACATATTAATCCTGGACGACTTTCAATTTAAGTCGGCTGAGAAAGTTTAAATTTGCAAGTTTTATTTTTCAATTACAAAACTAACTAGGCGAGGCGAACTTAACGTTTAAGTCGTCTAGGTATTGAATAAAAAATATTTGTAATACAATTATATAACTTATCCCAGAGAACGAAACCATGACATATAGTATAAGTTGCGTATCCAGGCAATAGTCAAAGAATCTAGACACGATTGTGTCGGTCAAATGTCTAAAACTAGCCGTATAAGAATATTTTTACGTTAAGACAAAAACTAAAGATCCACCTATAATTATATATAAGTCGTCCTTGAGTTTTTTTTTTAACAAACTATAAAGCCTTGCTGATAAACGATACTTAAGGAATTAAGCTACGCTCTCACTATTTAATTTATCAATTGAGCGCCAAAAAGCTGACCTCTTTAGCACGATCATTACCTTTAACTCTTCTGGATAGTGAATTCACGATCTTACTAATCTATAGTGTCAGTAATAGCAAGCAAAATGAGTTTAGTGAACTTCATATACACTTTCTCTACTATGATTACTAATAAATGCGGTTGTGTGTTATTATTCTATAGAAAATATTTGGCATGATGAATTACGTCAGTTACTATGCCCAGTGTATAGGATGAATGGTACTAGGCTATTGGCTACCTAAAAATTATAAGGTTTAATGGATCCGTTTAGTAAACGACTAACAAGATGAAGTACGCACTAAAGAATATAAACCTATTATGAAACAAAATTCTTGGCGCGAAAATTGTACACTCGGGACCGATGGGTTAAATAATTTATTAGTCCGTAAAACAAATCAAACACGACCTTCATCTGTGCACTACACTCCCAACTAAAATATTATAGTCCTCTTCCCAGACATCCCACTAACCATGAACTCTCCCTCTAAACTAAAAATGTACCCTAAATATATACTTTAAAACTAACCCACGTTATTAAAATCAAAATTAACAAAGATAACATAACTCATATATTAAGTGTCACTTTAAAACCTCTTATTACAGGTAGAAAATGAACACTAGCGGTTTTTAAGTTACAAATCTAAACTTTAGGTTTAGAGTGTAGAGGGTGATGGTACTTAAATTTTTAAATTTTCTTTTTCAAAACGGTTTTAATGACTTTCCAAAATCTAACCCTAAGAACACATACATACGTACAACATATCAGGCAAAGCACCAGCATTGTTGATTGAAACATAAAACTAAAAGAATATTCATGACTCACTAACTTTCACTCATTTATGCTGAAAAATAATTGAAATTTGTATTCTTAAATTTATATCTCTTAAGACATATATTAATGTTAAATTACATAATTCTCATTCACTGTATCAAAAATTACAAAATAATTTATGTTTTAGAATTAACTGTGCCCAGACGACTTTCAGTACAGTCGCGACACAGATGACTGCGCGACGGAGGGTTCAGAAAACGCTAAAAAAATCCGTTTCAAAGGCGGGGATAGTAAAGGCCAATAGGCCTTAAGTACTTTGACTATACCCAATGGTAGGGAGGTCTATCTTTGACATATATAAACAAAGATTCCTAATCTAAATTTTTTATTTAAAAATTGACCTCTTAAAAAAGTGGTTATTTTTGAAAATATCTCGTGTGTAATGATAAGTAAATAGTGTGAAAACTGTACAAGGAAGTGGCTATTTTTGAAAAAATCTATCTATCACTCTTTTGAGCCCTTTGCATTAAAAGGTTTAAGAAAGAAATATTAAGGTATATTACAAAATTGGGGTCAACATTAGGCGGGTTCCAACAAATCAACTAAAACCGCTGCCCGGAGTACCATATCAATAATACTTCCTGGTGTCCTCTTTTGGTTTGTTAAAAATACTAAAAGAACGTAAGTCCGTTTAATTCTACCGTATCTTTTGATAGCTTAGAAGCCTACTTATGTAAAGGGAGGAATATTTGTGAAACGCGCCTTTGTCTAAATTTTATGACACTCCAAAAGTTCCCAGGCCTATAAGTAATCTCAATTAAGTCCGGCATGCAAAGACTAAAATAAGACGAACAAAAAGATTTTAAGCATTATAATTGTAGTACCGGTACTGTGCTCAATCTAGCTCGAAAGAGAAGGCCAAAACGATCAAGTCGCGAGTAGTCTGTAGAGACCCATCGGCTAATGCCTACTATGAATCCGGTCAAATGGCTTTGTCAATTTACAACCGAACCCGTGAGATAATACCGCACAAAAGAGGAACGAACTCTACTGCCAAAGCAGAAAGGGTAAAAAGAAAATTCAGTTAGAAGTAGCAAGGTAGTGTGCGATAAATTAGAACGTGGTCAAACTTACCTTTCCCCCACTGTTGTTATTTCTAAATTCATAGTGTACAATCCCTTGTATTCACATTTATGCGGCTTACTAAAGAAAGAAAACGTTCTTTTATTGAGCACTTTAGAAATCAAAATTGCTCCATATCCTGCGGTGGTATAGCTCGTCTCGAAGTACTGCACCCACCAAGCTCCAATGTCCCTCCCTAGAGACATATGCCGAACTCGGACAGAAACAGTGGCGCCCACCAGTGTGATGGCTCTTGTAGACTAAATACAGTAAGTACATCTCGTAAACAAAAAAAGTCGCAATAGGCCCATATCTAACTCAAGTCACGCACGAATTTTCAACCCTCACGGCGGAAAGAAACGCGGTGCGAAGTTCACACAATACTCGCAATTACCTCTCTTTCTCATACAGCGCTAGTCGCCACACATGTAACCCGGCGTTAAGATTAGACGCCCTCAATGAAGCTGGTTGTTTCGCCCAGTGTAACGGCTGAGCGACTTTATCGGAAACATAGCGGGTACCCACTGAACAGCTTCGCCGCCTAGCTCCATCTCGCCCCCTCTTACTACACAACCCAGCGCCCCAGACGACAGAACGATCGTCAGCAATAGCTGTACCACATCACTCGCACCACAGGTGCGAAAGAATACAAACGAGAACCGAGCAAATCACACATCCAGCAGGTCGCGGTGTGGAGCTGAAATGGCGCCGAGCAGTCACCACCACAACAGAAAATGTTCGAGCCACGAGATACCTCGTGTCTCACACCATATATAAATACGGAAGCCTGGCCAAACTCTATCAAGCCTTTCCATACGGAGACACTCTCCGAAATGTTACACTAGAGTCTCCGCAGACATCCGGTTGCTCGTGTGTCTCAACCCAAGCAGTGTCACTCCAGTCGGGATACTATCCTATCCGAAGTATTCACTCAGCTGGAGTGATACGTTATCTGACCCTTTTACGGTCGTATAGCTTTGTCCACACAAAGAAATTACTACACCTTCAATGAACTCCATACGTGCTCATATAGCAGTGATTTTAATTTTTGGTTCAGTTTGGATAGTTTAAAGTTCAGAAACAAAATAAT
>CAJHQP010010088.1:0-19853 GCA_905132765.1 Moricandia arvensis
CGATATGAACCAATGCTTGTGATCTATCATCAAGTTTCTTGAGCTGTCCAGAGTCAATTTTTGCATGTGGCAAGATAGCCAAACACTCTGATTATGTGCTATGCTTGGTTTCCTTCTTCTCAAGCATTCATATGTTTATGATTTCTTTAAATCTCTTTCGGGAACTCGATTAATCATATATGTGGCATGACAAACTGATTTTCTCCATAAGTAATTAGAACACTCATAACCTTAAAATACTCTTTATCATCTCCATGAGTCTGTGATTTCTTATTTCGACTACTTCCATTTTGTTGTGGGGTAATGGAGCGGTATATAGCGTCTTTGTTCCACTGTTGTTGGCAGAATTCTTGAACTTCCTTTGAGGTAAACTCACCACATATATCCATACGTAGTGTGAGTATCTCTTTGGCTGAGTTCCTTCTCAACAAGTTTCTTGATTCTTTGAATTTTTCAAACACATCTCCTTCCGTGCTTAATAATATCGACCCACCCTATATATCTTGTGCAGTTGTCAATTATCACAAAAATATATCATGTGGTGTGAAAGTTGTAGCTGGCATTTAGAAGTTCCAAATGCTTAGGATGATATAATACGTAGTAGACTTTGAAAAGTTTTGTTTGAGCTTGCTGCCAACCAAGCAAGAGTCACATATTTTGTTTTTCTTGAATCTCCGGCAAACCAGTGCACCATCTCATGTGTCGCCATGTATTTTAATTTTTGAAACTAATGTGCCCGAGCCTAGCATGCGATCTCCAAGTTTCTTATATTCTCGTGTGCAAGCAGGCTTGGTCTACTAACTTCAAGTCTCAGTTTGTAGAGTGGTTACTGACCTCATCACTTTCACCGGATCTTCCATTAGGGGTTCTTTTAGTGTTAGGTAATTTCCTTACATTCTACATCACCCCCTTTATCAATTGCTTGTCTTACACCCAATATGTTGCTTTTAAACTTTGGAATGTAGTATATGTTGGTCAAGAGTTTGTGTTCCCCTATTTTTCTGCAAATATTATTGACTCTTTGCCATTGATGTCGACACATGATCCATATCCAAACTTGACTTTTCCTTAATGTTTTATAAGCTCCGAGAAGTAATGATCTTTCACCGTGATATGGGTTACTACATCGTTGTCCAAGTACACATTCCATCTTCACGCTTGCTTTGTTCCAGTGTCTCGGTATGACCTTCTCCTCATTGAGAAACACGATCTCATGCATATATAAAGCTACATCAACTTCCTCTGTTTTGCCTTTGTTAAGCTCTTGGTCTTGTTGTTTCTTCTCTGGACACACTAAAAAGCAAAGTGACTCGGTTTATCGCACTGAAACATACAATCTAAGACATGTCTTTCTTCTCCTTGTATTTGTATTGTGATTAAAAACGGCCCAATCTCTGGTTTTCCTATGTTTTCGTCTTCCACGACTCCAACATATACCTCTTCCTCTTGAGTTATATGAGTTACTTGAGTTGCGTACAAGGTTCGCTGCGTTTCTTGCGTATTTTCTTCCTCATTTGTTTTTCATACACTTTAAGTCTCCCAACAATATCTTTGGAGCTTGTCTTATTGAGAGCAAAAACTTGTTTCAGCGATTGCTATAATATGATATACTTTGCTTCTCGTAAGCTGTTCAATGAATTTTTTACTAGCTTAGGTTCTTCTAGAGATTGACTTAAAGTGCAGATTCGAGGCTAATTCAAATATTTTTCCTGAGAAGATATCGATTGAATTTGAATACTTCATCTTTAGGCGTTCAAATACTCAACACCAAGATTCCTTGATTTCATGCTTGCCATATCTCTTTTGGGGATCTTGTTCTCCAATTTGCAAGATTTGTTTTCTCTGGAATTGATTGAAACAATAGTGAAGTAGTGACATCATTTTTTCTTCATCGTCTGATCCTTGTTTAATTGATTCTCAAACTTGTGTTACTCGAAGCAACACATTCATTCTCATCGACCATATTGTGTAATTTTTTTGGAGATAATATCGGGCAGACCACTGTGAAGGGCATGACTTTCTCTTGTCTTCGATGTTGGTTTCACATTACCCATCTTTGATGAATCGATCTCTTCAAACAAAACCTTAAGCTTCTGATACAAAATAAGTGACTAAAAAGTGAATGTATTCAATCTAGTTTTAGTCTGAACACAACAACTCAATAAAGAATCCTTCTTTTATTAATGTTTTAAAAACTTCTCAAAAACTAATCACAGCTATTTTCATTCTTATTATTCATTACAGGTCGATGATCATATATATAGGAACTAGATTCCTTTTATATCATAATACACATTGTATTAGGTATTATTTTTTCTAATATCAATAGCTTCCATATCCCTAAATTTCTTTAAGATAACTTCCATTTCAAGGGATGTTGAACCTTATCCAACATTTCTAACATTTATAAAGTTATTAGTTGTTGATTTTATTTATTTAAGTTTCTTATGTACTATTCACGTTGTAAAAAAGCTTTAATTTTTCATGAATCATGATATGATTGAATATCATCACGATAGTTCAAGGACCCGAACATGAGTATCCGGGAGGATATTCGGATTCCAATCGAGTTTCGATAGGACTCTTTGAAGTTTAAGGTTTTTGGATTCATATTTTAGACTGAATAATTATAATAATCTGAATGATCCTGAAATTATGAAACCGAAAACCTAAACTTCAAAGAATCCCTTAATCGAAATTCGATTGAGATCCCGATTGTCCAGTCTAGGACTGAGATCTGTTGGTTTTTTAACTCGAGAATATGATAACTTTATCGTAAATAAATAATGTCTTAATTATAAGATTTTGAAATGCATTCTAATTTAATAATCACTGCAGATTTAGAAAATCGAAAACAAAAAATTTAATGAAGAGAATGAAACCACAAATCGCAAGTCGCTCTTCGGATTTGGCACGAGTCAAACGTATACGTTTGTACATAGACCCTCACTGTCGTGGCGTGTCCTGTTCTTAAACCCCATCATCGATAACTGAAACTATAGCATGATGAGCTGTTTTGACATTGACGAAAATACCCTCAAATCGATTTTAGTTTCTTCTTTTTTGGATTAAAGACCCACCACAAGTTTGAATTCTCACTGACTCATTTGTTTTCTTGCAATCTTTAGCAAGACCCTGAACCAAAGTTTGCATCTTCTCTTTGGAGGAGTTTCTTTTTAAAGTAAGAAGCTTGAAGAAAATGGGTATGGGCACAAGCACTTTCGTAATCAGATGGGTCAATCTCTTACTATGGTGAGAACTGAGAGCTTCTTCGTCTTCTCCTCACTTTGTTCTCTTTCAATGTATTTGGTTTGTCCGTACAACTTAGGTTATGTTCTGTCTTGTGAAATTCCACTGCTCGAGTTGTAAGAATGTGTGAAAGTTCGACCTTTTAATGTTTGTTTGTTTTAATGTCTTGTCTATTACAATGTTTTTGTTGGTGAAGCTATGGCTGTGGCAAGTGATAATATTTGGGGTGTGGATGAGTGCACACGATGATGGATGCAGAAGGTCACTTACATTTCCTGTCTTAGCTCTTGGTGGTTTCATCTTCCTCATGTGAGTTTTACACTGCACGACAATGGTTCACAGTTATGTTTTTTTTTACTCGTTCATGAAATTGTCCTTTAATTTGAGTGTATTTTCTTCAGATCCATAATTGGGTTTCTTGGCGCGTGCAAGAGAAGTGTGGCGCTTCTTTGGATTGTATCCTTTCACTTACCATGTTCTGTGTTTGCTGTTTCTTTGGATCTTCCTTGACATGATGATTCTCCTTTGAAGTATCTTGTTGTGCTCCTGATCGTTTTGATCGCGATTCTTGTCTTTACAGTCTTAGCGTAAGTCTCATCTTCCTAAAGGGTATTCAAGAAAACTTTTTAGCTGTTGAAGAATCCTCATTCATTGTTATGGGATTTTACAGGTTCATTGTAACAAACAACGGGTCAGGGCATACCAACCCTGGTTTAAGGTATGGTGTAACCTATTCTTCTTCCATGTGTCAACATACCTATTCTGATGCAGAGATCTTGAATCTTTCTGGATGTAATCAGGTACAAGGAGTATAAGCTGAATGATTACAGCTCATGGTTTCTTAAACAGGTATTTATTTCATTCACCAGAAGTTTCATTCAAACAACAATGGTCTCTTCTCCTTTTGTCTTTCTTACTCTTGTCGATGTTTCAGCTTAACAACACCAATCACTGGAAGAGACTGAAGAGTTGTCTTGTTAAATCCGAGCAATGCAGGAAGCTTTCTAAGAAGTACAAGGTCTAGTACTTTTTGCTAATTAAATGCCTTTGGCCCTGATGATATAATGAACGTTCTTGATGTTCTTTTGTTGTTTCAGACAATCAAACAGTTGAAATCTGCAGAGTTAACCCCAATAGAAGCTGGATGCTGTCGACCACCATCTGAGTATATGCATATATGTGTCTCTTTTTTGTTGGTTATCGATGTTTCTATATCTTTTGAATTAACTGTCTCAATGTTGTTGTTGCAAAGGTGTGGTTATCCCTGCGGGTGAATGGTTCTTACTATGACTTGAGCTTTCATTCAATAAGTTCTAACAAAGATTGTAAGCTTTACAAGAATTTGAGGACCATCAAGTGCTACAACTGTGATTCTTGCAAGTAGAGCTGATCAACTTTCCCTAAAAAGCTACTTTTGTATCATTAGTTTGCAGCTGAAACTAATTATTTATTAACTGCAGAGCTGGAGTTGCTTCAGTACATGAAAACCGAGTGGAGACTTGTTGCTATCTTTAACGTGGTTCTGTTCCTTGTCTTGGTAAGATATTACTAACACAAAGATCCAAGGTTCTTCTCACATTTGTAAAGATTTGGTCCTTTTAAGAAACTATTAACACAAAACTTTCTTGGAAACAGTCAATGGTTTACTTTGTGGGGTGCTGCGCGAGAAGGAATGCTGCTAGTTACCGATCCAAAGCTTAGAAGCTGAAGCCTTGTTGATGAAAATCTCCATTGGTTTCTTTGAAGTTGCAGAAGATTTGCTCATTCTATGTTTTGGTGAATGTTTTACAAGATGAAATTGGCTAGAGAGGCACAAGAACAACAATGTCTCTTCATTCTCTCTCTGTAGTCAGTGAATTGAAACAGATGGAGTTAACACATTAAAAATTTGATGGGAGTTCTACAGAAGTCTAGTTTTAATTCATCACTGTTATAAATACAAAATTTGTCATATATATACATCAAATATCTGAATAGTTATGGAGCAAATACAAATCATAAAAGAAAAGCTAATCATGATGAAACTAATAGAATTACAGATATTTTAAATACATTTGGATATCTAAATTGATTTTCTACTGTTCTTCATTTAGTAGCATAGATATGGTTGAATAATTTATTACCTCTTTTAAATCGTTGACAATTGACACGTAATTAAGAGTGATACAAATGATAGGCTTGATTTAGTCATTTATTTTTCCATTAGGGATATATACTCCCTCTGTTTCATTTGAATTGTTGTTGTTGAGTAAAATTTTCATTTCATTGTTGCTTTAGAATTTTGATGCAATTTATTAACTCTATAATAGATAACTTTCTATAGTCTTTCGTCAATTTTTCTATTGGTTAAAATGTAGTTACGTATACGTAATGATGTTTTTTATTCATAAAAAATATATAAAATTAAATGTTTTCTTAATCTATATGAACAAATCTAAAATAAAATTAAAATGAAACATAGTAAATATTGATTATTGATAAAATAATAATAACAAAAAGATGTTAAAATAAAGAAATACTTTCAAATAATACAAAATCAAGTTTTTATTCACACAGAATAAAATATTCCCGAAATAGCATTAATTAAGTGATAAAATAAACATATTTATATCTGGTTTTAGGATTTAAGAATTAAATTTATGCTTTAGCATGTAGGAGGAAGAGGAACTAAGCTTAGAGTTTAAGATGTAAGGTAATTTAGTATTTTTTATTAATTAATAAATGTTGTTAACTTTGATTGTCTTCGGTTTTCAAGTGATAATAGGAGAGGTGTTGCTAGGTCTGGTTGTCTCAAGTCTCAGTTGTTCTTCGGTGACTCTGATTGTGTTGCAGCGCATCCCAGTATCGTGGTCTGTCCTAGATAGTCATAATAGTGTTATTTCTTTCTTTTCTTTTGCAGGTCTTGGAGCTATCTTTGGTTTTGATGTGGCTGGTTTCTCGGGCCCATACTTTTGTTGTTCGATCGTGGTGTTGTCGAACTCTATTTTGGCCATCTCAGTATGTTGGTGTTTTGGCATTGGAGGCATGTTGCATAGTAGTGTTTCGACACTTGCTTCAGTTTGTGTCTCAACCCTTTCTTCTCTATTCGTCTATAGGTTCATTGATGGTAATGATTACAAGCTTGATGATCTTTTCGAAAACTAGCTATTCTAAAAACAACACGAGAATGTTGGAACTATTTTTTGAACATGATGAATAATATATTCATATGTCAAAAATGAGTTTTATTTGAATGAGAAATGGAGGTCCAATGTGTGTGATTTGAGAAATTTGTACAAAATAGCAAATACATACATTGGATATTTGATTTGATTTAGGGTTTAATCTTATAAACCAAATATATGTTGATCTTTTATATTGATAAAATATAAAAAAGAAATCCATTTTAAAATATATTATTTGTTGGCATTGGTCAAACAATAATAATTTTACCTCTTAATTTCTTGGTCAAAATGTGGAATGAATTCACATAATAATGACAAGAATTGATGTCTCCATTAGTGCACCATGGAAGTTTCATTTCTATGTTGAAAATGTAACTTGTGCCTCTCATTATTTTTCTATAAAAAGCTTGTTAGCATTATAGAAAAAAGAACAACATCCAAGAAACAACAAAAGTTTACTCTCTCCCACTTGAATAGTTATGCTAGTATTTTTTTATTTTGTGTCTCAGAGTACAACACAAAAATAGGTTCGTTAGCTTCTATTCTGAGTGATGCATGAATAGTCGAAGTGTGGTTGTATCCTGGGATTCTGATTGCGTAAACACCGTCACACTGCGGGCAATTTAAGAATAAGGAAAGAGTGCCTCGCCTCCACACGAAATCATTATTTGTTCATCATATTTTGGTATCAAGTATTGTGTATTTTATTTATTTTTATCATTATATAACAAATTATTTCAGTTTGCCATATCGTAGAAATCATGGTCCTACAATCTTAATTCTTAAATTTTCGTTATTACACTAACGAAAAACTGATTATTTGTTATTTTTTGATAAGAACAGGTATCAAAAACAAGTATGAGAAAGTTGTTCTGATTTTTTCCAGATCGATTGGTATTTGTGTTGCATTTTCTTATTGGTTATGGTGGATTTTTACATAACTGAAATTCGTTAGAAGATTACTAGTTGACTTTTATTTAGTTTTACCAATCATTTATCTTGCATATGATATTCACTTCATCGTTGATCCAAATTATTGGAAAGAATGTTATTTAGCTGCCTAGAAAAGTAGTTAAAAGAAAATGTTCTTAGTCATATATGTGTTATTACTTTGACTTGATTTATTGGTTTCTTAAAACTCATGTTTTAATTTTATGGCTTACGTTTGCAGTTACGTTTTATTTGTGAGAAACTAATTGACCATGGTGCAAATTTATTTATGGGTCAAATGAAATTAATTCACTTATGAATTGGCACTAATAATTTTTTTTTTCTGCAAGGTTATAAATAAATGTTTTATAGCTGATGGAGAAAGATCACAACAAATTGATAAATGGAGTTCTGGTTTTAATCCATTGGTGAAATCGAGTTTTAATATTTTTTAAAAATATATATATTATAAACATTTCGATCTTAAGAGATCAAATGGTATAAATGGAAATGAATTTTCGTGAGTCGACGCCCCAAATTAAGTTTGGGAGAGGTCTGCCACATATGAATCATTTGCCTTAGAAAATATAATGTTGTTGATAATGATCAAAACATTCATATTTTGTCAATGCTTTAACGTGAATCGTATAAAGATTGACTATGAAAAAAATGAGAAATCTCATTAATATGAGTGAAACTGAATGTATATTGTAGTTTCTAAAAGTCAATATGGTTGAAAAATAACCAAAGAGAGTAGTGGTTTTGATGCCCACAAATATATCTTGTAATGATATGTATATTTGCTACAAAGCGAATAATATTTTTGAAAGAAATTCAAAAAAAAAAAATACAAGTTTGGATTTATAAATCGACTTGAGAGAACTATGAAAATAGTTGTATATAAAATGTGAATTTCTAAGACTGAAAAAAAAGTTATAATACTTTTGAAATTTCTTTTATTCATTTAAATCCAAAAGAGTTGTAGATCAATTTTTCTAAACTCTTAAGAGATGTTAAATGAAAATATGCATATTTTGAGTTATTTCAAGAAATGTGGGGGAAGCTTTGATTACCATATAAAAGTCATTGGCAAGAGGCCACATGAACTTAGTGATAATTATCACAATATATTTAAAAAAAAATTAGTGTCATGCCACTAAGTTTTGTATATAATGGTTAGTTGTATCTTGAAAAAAAAATGACAAAAATCATTAAACAATTAATCTCGACTAATCTCAAGAGATTATGTTCATTATGATGACAACCTAGGATCCTTATATTAAAGGTGTGTCATGAGATCATATTGTTATATCATCAAGAGGAATCGGTTAATGCCTGTGAATTAAGATGAGGTTTGGCGGTAACTCTACCTAAATGACTGGAGATCCCAAGAAATAGGTTCAAGGAGACAACTAAGTCAAACTAAATCTGCCCAAAGCACTGTAAGACTTCGGTCTATACTAAGTTCCTAGGATGATTAAACAGTGCTACATGTAAGGAATAGAGGATAAGCATTTGCTTTTAATGATTTGTGTCCATAACTTTGAGATATGAATGGAGTAGTACATGATACTCCTCTAAACAAAGTTAATGGCAAATCACCTTGTGAGTGTGAAATGGGGCCGTTTCTAGGAGAATGAAAGAAAGGCTATATTCTCCAAGTTCACTCATGATTAACCAGGACTGTTCACGGCCAAAATGAACACAACAGAGAATCTATTTATGTGAGAGAATGAAACTGTGTTATAGTTATTGTCTAGGTTTACATCAAAGCCCGGGTGGTTCAAGACATCATGTTCACCATCTGGCCGAGTAAATCTGATAGCTATTAACAATGACTGGTTCAAGGCTGAAAAATGCTACCAACTCATCAAGCAGTGGATTTTTTCGTTTGTACTCTCAAAAGTCCTTAGTTGAGTCTTTGTCGAGTCTTGTCTAGAAGGTCAAGTCTATCGAGTCGTCTAGTGTTTAGAGTCATTTCTATTCATGTGGGGGATTGTTGGAACTATTTTTTGAACATGATGATAATATATTCATATGTCAAAAATGAGTTTTATTTGAATGAGAAATGGATGTCCAATGTGTGTGATTTGAGAAATTTGTACAAAGTAGCAAATACATACATTGGATATTTGATTGGATTTAGGGTTTAATCTTATAAACCAAATATATGTTGATCTTTTATATTGATAAAATATAAAAAAGAAATCCATTTTAAAATATATTATTTGTTGGCATTGGTCAAACAATAATAATTTTACCTCTTAATTTCTTGGTCAAAATGTGGAATGAATTCACATAATAATGACAAGAATTGATGTCTCCATTAGTGCACCATGGAAGTTTCATTTCTATGTTGAAAATGTAACTTGTGCCTCTCATTATTTTTCTATAAAAAGCTTGTTAGCATTATAGAAAAAAAGAACAACATCCAAGAAACAACAAAAGTTTACTCTCTCCCACTTGAATAGTTATGCTAGTATTTTTTTATTTTGTGTCTGAGAGTACAACACAAAAATAGGTTCGTTAGCTTCTATTCTGAGTGATGCATGAATAGTCGAAGTGTGGTTGTATCCTGGGATTCTGATTGCGTAAACACCGTCACACTGCGGGCAATTTAAGAATTAAGGAAAGAGTGCCTCGCCTCCACACGAAATCATTATTTGTTCATCATATTTTGGTATCAAGTATTGTGTATTTTATTTTTATTTTATCATTATATAAATAAATTATTCAGTTTGCCATATTGTAGAAATCATGGTCCTACAGAGAAAACCTTGACGTTTGAGGAAATGAGGTGAGTCTCTCATTCTCGTTAGCATCGATAATGGTAAAAATGGTAATTGACACATGACATAATTAGATTTTATTTTGAAAAACATTCCGGTGATATGAATTGTACCTAAATAGGAAATAATTGAATTATGTAATTTATGTGAGTCGGGCTTGTCATCGGATCATTATCCCCATTTTTAGATTTATTAATATATTAATATTAATAAAAAGTTACTAGTTTTGTTTACTTATTATTATGTTTCAAAAACGTTTTGTAGGATGAAGAAGTTGTCAAAAGTGTTGGATGAAGAAGTCTAACAGTATTAACTTAGTCGTCTATGACCTCATCGTGGAGATTCTATCCAAAACAGCATTAATAAATACTAGTATTTGCTAACGCGTAAATGATTTGATTATAAGTTACAGAACAATGATGTTGAAAGCAACGGTAATGGTCAAGGTATTTGACAAGACCATAGTGACAGAACATGCTATCAATCCATCGATGAAGCTACTGTAATCTTTGAGCCAAAAGATTATCTTTTCTAATCTTTGTTATCTTTTTTTCCTACTGGGCTCTATTCTCTCGTATTTAAGTTTAGACAGCAAGAAAATGTCATCAGGTGCCAGCGCATGTAATTAATAAGTATGATCGAAGTTTCTGTCAGAAAAGTTATAGGATTATAACCCACTCCACAACAAGTGATCTTTTTTCAGTTTACTTTTTGCTATTTTGTAGCCATCAATATATAATTTAATTTGTATGGATTTTAACTTTTCAAGGAATTGTTCTCGTGTCAACAAGTTCTCATCTTCTTATGTTTTTTTGTTTTTTTAACATATAACTCGAACTTCTTCCGTGTTTTGTAAGCGCAAGATATTTTATGACGAACAATTTTACTAATAATTAACAAATGGTTTTTGTGTTAAAAAATTAACAAATATTTTTTAATTTGTAAAAAAGTTATATTTTTGCATTTAAATCAGTGTTTCTAATTACGATCCGGACTGCAGTCAAACCGGTTAATCCGGTAATCCATTAATTCGGTTTAAGTTTTTGAAAATATTCACATTTAAAACTTGTACAAATCACCTAAACCTGAAACTAACTGATTGAACCGATGGATGACCGATGTGTAATCCAGTTTGATTTAAATTGTTATAGTTTTATAATTTGTCACCTTTTAATCAGAATTTTAAAGTTCATTGTTTTGAAATTTATGAAATTATGACGTTTCTACAAAATTTTGATATAGAAAATAATAGATATAAAATAATTAAGAAATATAAATATTTCTTGATCATATTACTCTTTTTATATAGCTTAATTAAATTTATTATAATTTTTTGAGTAATTATCTTACTAATAATTTGGTTTGCATTATAATAAGTTTAAATTTGTTATTTAGAAGAGAAATTGCTAAAACTAGCACATTCTTATTACACTTTTTCATCTTTACCTTAATCACATTTACCTTTAGTTTTAAAGATTAAATAGACACTTATAATCCTAGAGTTAACTAATATACACTTAGTGTTTAGATTTGAGAGATAATATTTTGGAGGGTAAGGTTTGGAAATTTAATATAACATAAATAAATACTTAAAATATTTTTTTCAAATAGTTTCAAAATGTATTTTTTTAAATTTTAAATAGAATGTAAAAAATCGAAAAAAATCAAAAACAATTATAAAAATATTCTAATTTGAAAGGTATAATTCGAAAACTTCTTAAAATATATTTCTTTTCTTTTATTTTTTATTTATTTATATTTATAAATCAATGGCATAAATATCTTTTGCCTCTTTAATAGAATCTCATACATAGATATTAAAAATATCTATTTAGAAAATATAAACATGAATAATGGTACCAAATGGAAAGTAAAAATGAATTTTCTCCTATTTAGAATTAATGTTAAGCAATTTTTTTCAGATAATATATATTTTGAATATCTTTCATTAGTATTTTTGTTATTAAATTTAGGGAAAATTACAATTCTATCACAAGTTTGATATCACTTTGCAAATTTACCTTTAATGAATGACAATTTTCAAAAATATCTTAACTTTTGATGAAAATATACTTAATTAATTTTTCTAAATATTTATAAAAAATTTAGAAACTCAACCTCACCCCTTTAACATTAAACCCTTAACAATAATCACTAAATATAAACTCAAATATTAATATATTTTTGATAGTGTATATTTTTGCAAAGTGATAATTAATTTATATTATTTTTAGCAATTTTTCTTAAATTTATTGTACAACGCAATTATTTTTAAAGTATAATTTATATATATATATATATTATGTAATGTGTATTATTAATTATTATGTTATTTAACTAAATGATATACATTATTTGTTAAATAAAAATAAATAATCTGTTAATTTGCTTGATTTGTTATTGAATAAAATATCCTTTTAGTATATAACCCTGCAGAAGTAAGTTCTTTTTATTTTCGTTGTTTTATAAATTATTTGATTTTTAATTATTTAATTTATAAATAATTTGAAAGAAAATTGTTAATTTTTTATATTGTTTTGACATAAGATTAATTATAGTGTTGTTTGAAAACTTGAATAATAACATAAAATGGATATTACTGATTTAAGGTAAGTTTAACTATAAAGTAGAAAAATATATTTAATTTAAAAAGCTTACCCAAAACAATGTTAGGTCTATAAGTAGGATGTTGTCTTAATAAGATAGATGTATTATTTTCATTTTATGACTATCAAATCTTTTTGACTATTCATCAACCTGGATTTATCCTAGTTTACAAAACTGATCGCGAGTCGTCACTTTTGACGCCTGACTTCGGACTTCCGTCAGATATCTTCGACGTGTCTTGATCGAAAGCACTTGCAAGTTTTTTTTTTTTTTTTGATAAAATGTTAAAAAGCACTTACAAGTTATTAGAAAAATCAGTTTGTAGGTTTATTTAAAGAGATAAAGACTAAAATATACCTAAAAAGTTTTTGTGTCAAAATAGTACTCAAAGAAAAAAATGATTAAAATAGACTTTATTAAAGGATGTAAATATATTTATACATTTGAGTTAACTAATCTAAACTTAGAGTTTAGAGTTATGAGGTGTGGGTTTTGGAATTGAGGTTTAAAAATTAAAAAAAATTAAAAATATTAAATTTTTTCAAAATAAAAAGGTCTATTTTGGTCATTTTTTCTCTCAAGTTTTATTTTTATGATAAAAATTTAAAAAATAGCTATCTGAGAGATTTTCCCTTATTTAAATGCGCAACGCCTCATACGTAATATATTTTCACATACACAATCTTAAATCAGAATTATATAAGATTTGAAATAATGTAAGGCAGATTTAAGTAAATAAAAATATATTCGGCTAACAATACATATTTGCCGAATAAAAAAATCAACTAATATTGTCTAGAACTGATCTGAATTTATGTTGACGCCTAAGCAATTTGATCTCAAAGTACATAAACAATTAATTTTGAGGAGCCGCAAGAAAAACAAAACAATTATTTTTCAAGTCAACGATGTGAAACTAGAGAGACCCATGCGAGTACTCCACCCCGTCGACGTAAACTACATGAATACCCTTAGACGAGAATGAACTCTTATCTCTTATGGATGGGTTTTTAATTTTTTCAAAAGACGTTTAACTAAAAAAACTTAATAACGTCTCTTAGATAAGAGATATAAGAACCGTCACTTAACCAAAAAGTGTTAAAAAAAAATTTACGTTAAAACCTTATTTTAAGAGACCGGGGTTAATCTTAGTTTAAGATCTCATTATTCACAATGGTTTTTTTTTTTTTTGGCTTAACAATGGTTTTGCATAAATAAACACGATAAAATTCTTGTAGGTCAAGGAATGTTAGTTTCTTCCTTCCATAAAATGTAATTACCAATTTATAATTGAGTTAATAGGAACTTTGTTTCTTTCCTTCTCTTACAAGATCATGTTATTAATATAAATATTATAAGCTTAACTCATCCACATGGACCACATCAAACATCATTAGCCAAAGATCAACCAAGAAAACTCTGCTAGAGAAAAAGAAAATGAAGCTTTGGAGGTCAAGATTATCGTTTCTAATAGGCTTGATCTTTTTCTTCGCCGGACTTCATATCTCCTCAGGCTCCCGCAAGCTTCCTAGCATGACGGTCACGGAGGAGTTCCAAGAACAGTTTCGGCAGCTAAGATTTGACGGTGAGAGAATGTTATCGGAAGTGAAGACCGGAGAGAAGAATGATCTGATCCACGGAGTTTCATTTAGAGAAGTTCCCGAAGGTCCAAACCCTCTTCACAACAAGTGATTCGTTGCATGTTATTTGATTTTATATCTGGTTTTCATTTGAGGAATAAATTCTCAGTTTTTTTGTCTTATATTATGTTTGATAGACACACACACACATAGAACTTTGTAGTATTTTTTTGTATATTACAGACGACGTTCAAATCATGTATCAGTTGATTTTCACACACATCTAGAACTTTGTAGTATTTTTTTGTATATTACAGACGACGTTCAAATCATGTATCAGTTGATTTTTGTTTTTTAGTAACTAAATAAGAAAAAAAATATTAGCTAGTTTAAGTTTATCGTTGTATATGTAGCATTATATGACCATGAGGGTTGTATTTAGAATATTTTGATAATGGATCACTATAACAAGCATCTGCCATGCTAGTTTGTCAGAGGTTGTATTTTCTTAATGTAAGATTGTTACCTTGTTTATGGTTTACTGCGAACATACGGAGACGAAATTTAGGAATGAAAACTACACTTTTAAACTTCAAATATGTTTTCGAATAATTAACTTTGAAATTTCTTCCCAAAGAAATTGATCGGTCAACATGTATATATGAACACGACAACCAGAAGAATAATAAGTAAACTATTCAAAAAACCTGTATAATAGAATCATAGAAGTGGACTTTGATAAATATAAAGCAATCTTACTTTTTTGTAAATAATAAGTGATAATCATGAATTTAGGAGCCAAAGTCAATAAAATAGGTAGATAGGCACAGCCATGCATTTTATTTTTATGTCCAATATAGTCAAAAACGTTAATCTAAACATAAAATCAACATGTTATTTTCAAATATATATAAAAATTCGCGCGTGGACATTTTTAAACTATAACTAAAAATTCGACGTACGTAATGAAAGTTTGGGGTTAATATCGATAGTAAATGAGAAAATGAGGAATATATGGGAAACTTCTTCATGAAATCGAGAAAATAGACGTCAGACATTTCAGAAAGTTTCTGAAAATTCATTTATCAAGTTGAATTTGTAACCATTTTTTGGGGGAATGTGTTAAATATAAATTTGATATCATTTTTTAAATTATCTTTAAAGCTGATTGTTTTCATAAATTATTTAAATTGATGATAAAAATCAAATCATTTAAATGTTTAAAAATTGTTTATAAATTCAATTTCACTTTCTAAATACTAAACCATAAACAATAATACTAAATATAAAAATTAGAATATTTTGATTGAAATTACTATTAAAAATTGGTATCCAATTAATAGTAATTTAAGCAATTTTTTTTGGTTTTCTTTGTGTCTTGTCTACAGTTTTCTTTGTGTGTCTTCACTGACATGTAATGGTTGGAAATTTTATGCTTTATTTTATCTTAGTCAGAAAGAATACACAAGTTGGAGTCCCGATTGAGCAATAACTCAATGTCTACTTGAAGGTAAGTGGATAAAGAACTTGACCGGATAATTGTGGTCAGATGGTAAGGAGACGGAGCTAAGACGCTAACACGTTTCAAGTTTGATCCACCTGCTGCACGAAACTTTACAATTATCCTTATCACCTAACATGGATATGAGCCCATACTTTGGGATCCATTTGAATGTCCATAAATAGGATCTATCCGTGGATTGCACTTCTCTTTGAGATTAGTCTAGATTTCTCCATAGGTATGGGATATAAGTTAAACAAAAAAATGGATAAAGAGTAATAGCAGATAAGTTTGTTGCTTAGTGAAAGTATACCGTCTCTGAAGAAAAGTCGTTTCTCTACTGCAGATGAGGATATGAGTATAAGGAATAGGTAGCTAGATAAGAATGGAGAGTCGCTTAAAAAAGCTCAAGATACGCACGCAAGAAGAAACTGCTAATGAGTCGACAAGATCAGTTTTCTTTCTTTACATTTTGTACTTGTCTTTGACAATTCCAATGCTAGCTCATCTGCAAATGAGTGGTTCTAAAAAGAGGAAGAAGAGCGCAGAACATCAAAATAAACACACAAACCGAAAAACCTCGGAAAGGCAAAAAAAAAGGAAAACTACAGGGAGAAAAGGGAAGCTCGAGTGTAACAGTGGAGAAGAAAACTGCCTCAACTTCAGTTCTGAAAAGAGGATGATGAGTTTGTCAATTTTAGGTACATTTAGCAACACTTTACGGCTGCAGGGAGTGCTACCTGATTTTCGGATTGCCTAACTTCTTCAGCATCAAAGGTTTCACTGAATGAATAACACTGAATCAAATAAAAAAAGAAGTCTCCTGATCCTCCATGTGTAGTACAGGTATGCAACAAAAGAGACTTCCACAAGCTCTTAATTTTAGTCAAAAACTAGCATATGTAGATCCTATGTATGTGCCTAATATAATTGTAAAATATTTTATTTAAATACCAAAACAAGACTGAACCAAATTCTTGACAAAAGAATCAAACTCTCAAGAGTTTTGAATTTCAAACTCAACACAACAACAACAACAATAATAATAAGAATATGAAGAAACTCTCTTAACAAAACTCCTTTTCAAGAGGGAAGATCAACATTTTATTCCCAAAGACTCAAATAAAACAGTAAACACACACACATTTGGTGTTCTATCTCTTTAGTAAGATGCTTCAGAGTTTTTCCAGCCTCCATAAGACTCCTCTTCAAAACCCCTGCTTCGGTTTTCCTACCAAATTAACACACCTTGTTCTTCAGCCTTTAACTTCTTAATACATTTAAAAACCGAATCAAGATATCATTTAAATGTATATACCGAGGGTTTAAAGGATAGTGCGATCCAGATCTCGCCTTTGAACTCGTCATCCTTCACCACATTGTATGCAGCTGGTGGGATATCTCCTTCCAAGAAAACCGCCTCCAATGGAATACTGCATTCATTGTCTCCTTAATTTAGATTTACTAAAAACCAAATATCTTTATATTAATTTGATTATCTTACGTTGCTTCACCAAGGGGATCATCCTCAGTGCCAACATCTGTGGTCAAAGAGTTTGGCTTTTAACTCTGTAGTTCCTTCAGATACATTAAAGATAAATGTCTCGTTCCATTCCGGAGTTGTGCCTTGTCCTGACAAAACAAGATTCATTTAAGTCTTGAAAAACACAAAAGGATCTTGATTTGAGAGAACTGACCTGATGCAACATTGCTCTTCTGATCTTGTGTCCTGCAAGTGAGGAGCACATAAGGATCCATGCTATCTGTTTTAAGGCAGCACGAGTCAGTCAAACAAGATGCAATAATCTCAGATCAAATACATGTCCATAACCCTATAGATCAAAGATTTATATGAAACTCAAACTGAAAGTTTCATAAAACATATCCACACAAATCCGATTTTATTGGAATATCAGAGTGTGACTACCGTTTCACAATAATTAAATTAAATCTTTGATCCCAAACATTAAAAAACACATGAACATACACATTCGCAATTTTGAAGACAAAACAGAATAGGGTTTTCAGAAAAGAAAGTGATTATTCTATACGAAAGCTTACTCAGAAAATCAGAATCTTCGAGACCTTTGGCACTGACAAGAACAACTTCAAGAGTTCCATGCGGCATTTTTTTGGTTTCTTCTGATATTTTTTCTTACAAAAAGAATCTCAGAGAAAGTGAGAGAGAGATTCAGATCCCAAAGCTTTTGCCTGATTGGTTGGATATTAAATAAACTGTCTTTTTCAATTCTTGAGATCGTTTTGGGTAATTTGGGTTTTTGCTGTAGCGCGTGTATCTTACAATACTCACTGGGGGCTTTTAATTCTTTTTCTCACAAATCAACTACATACAAATCAATAATAATAATAATAATCATTTATTAAGTTTTTAAAAATAATTTTAAGAATCGTTTCTTTAAAACTCACATTTAGAAAAAAATTCGAAAATCAAAAAGTTTCTTAATAAAAATACTTTTTTAAAAAAGATTTCCTTGTTTTATTATTTATTTATATTTATATTATGCGTCTTTAATTAAAATACTTTTTATTATTTCCCTCATTTTATGCTTTTTAGTAAAAAACTTTTTAAGATCTTTTGGTATATTTTTCTTTTCATTTAGATTCATTTTCTGTATTAAGAATAATTTGAACTTGACTAACAACTAATAATATTGTTAAAGCTGAGAGAAAATATTGTTTTTTACTGATCACCCAAGAAGATATATAGTACTCCTTTCGTTTTTTAATATTTGAAGTTTTAGGATTATGCACACAGATTAAAAATATTTGATTTTTTATCATTTTCTAAACAAAAACATCATTAATTCTTGAGATCGTTTTGGTTAATTTGGGTTTTTGCTGTAGCGCGTGTATCTTACAATACTCACTGGGGGCTTTTAATTCTTTTTCTCACAAATCACTACATACAAATCAATAATAATAATAATAATCATTTATTAAGTTTTTAAAAATAATTTTAAGAATCGTTTCTTTAAAACTCACATTTAGAAAAAAAATTCGAAAATCAAAAAGTTTCTTAATAAAAATACTTTTTTAAAAAAGATTTCCTTGTTTTATTATTTATTTATATTTATATTATGCGTCTTTAATTAAAATACTTTTTATTATTTCCCTCATTTTATGCTTTTTAGTAAAAAACTTTTTAAGATCTTTTGGTATATTTTCTTTTCATTTAGATTCATTTTCTGTATTAAGAATAATTTGAACTTGACTAACAACTAATAATATTGTTAAAGCTGAGAGAAATATTGTTTTTTACTGATCACCCAAGAAGATATATAGTACTCCTTTCGTTTTTTAATATTTGAAGTTTTAGGATTATGCAGATAGATTAAAAATATTTGATTTTTTATCATTTTCTAAACAAAAATATCATTAATTGTTTACCTAACAACAGTTCAACTAGTAATAAAATTAAAGCTATAATATCATTGGTCATCTAACATTAACTACTAATAACTTTTACATAGATAATGAAATAGTCAAAAAATTTGGAACAAAAAATTTTTCTTTAAAAACAGTTAAATATAAAAGAACAGAGGAGTAGTATAGTACAAATGTTCTGGTTAAACTCCGAAATAAAAGAAATTTTGATATACCTATATTAAATTCTATATTTATATATATTGTAAGACTCCTTTTCAGTTAGAATGTGAAGATCACAAACATGTAACTTGTTGAGTACTTTAGTGTGAAGATCAGCATGATATTCAATTTTAATGACATGAGAAGTTACAAAGTTGTACATGATTTCACCTCATATAAAGTTACAATATTTTTAAATATCTTTTGTTCATTCATGGAAAATTGGACTGGTTGCTATATGCATAGAAATTTGTTGTCACAAATGATCTTCATAGGAGTATCTTATGCCAAGAGATCAAAGAGACCCTTTAATCCATAGATATTCTTGAACTTTAAGTTTCATTGATCTATTTTCCGCTTTAGAGGAAAGAGTGAAACTCTATCTTATTTATTCGTCTTCCATGAGTCATTGAATCTCGCAAGGATA